>SJXO01002128.1:0-51300 GCA_006408615.1 Connochaetes taurinus
ATCAGTCCTGGGTGTTCATTGGAAGGACTGATGCTGAAGCTGAAACTCCAATACTTTGGCCACTTGATGTGAAGAACTGCCTCATTGGAAAAGACCCTGATGCTGGGAAAGATTGAGGGCAGGAGAAGGGAACGACAGAAGATGAGATGGTGTGATGGCATTGCCGACTTGATGGACATGAGTTTGAGTAAGGTCCAGTAGTTGGTGATGGACAAGGAAGCCTGGTATGCTGCAGTCCATGGGGTCACAAAGAGTTCGGACACGACTGAGCGACTGAACGGAATTGATCTTAGTTGGTGCATATAGGATCTAGTTCCCTGACCAGGGGTCAAATCCCAGCCCCCTACGCTGGGAGCATGGAGTCTTAGCCGCTGAACCACCAGGGAAGTCCCTCAGCAGCTTTCTTAAAAACATGAATAAAATAATCAGTGAAAACTTAGATTCTGTTACTGATCGGCTTAGCTGTGACTGATCTTCTACCTCAGCTGTTGCTACATCAATAGGAGGGCGAGGATGAACTTCTGTAATTTCACTGCAACCTCTTCTCATTGGTCAGTTTGATGAGATCAGGGAACAGAATCATTATTAAAATCGCTGATGATAAAAGCGCTGCTCACGTTTGTCACGTTTGCAGAGGGCTCTGTGTGTGTTCTCACTTTCTCCTAGGTAAAATCCAGGAGCATATTTGTCCATCCTTTCCCTGCATTTACCAAATAAGTCACAGTGAGCTGAATCTGGATCATGGAATTCACCTTATTCATCCCTAATCAGGAAGTTAGGCTGAGAGGAAATAGAACAGCTAGCTGTGTGTGTGTGTGCACATTTGCACACTTATGTATCAACCACCAGTAAATGAAGTGACAGGCTTTTCTCAATAGCTTTAATCTCAAAGACTTGAGAAGGCCCACATTCCTGACAAAAATATAATAATAAATATAAAGTTTTATATATAATTTTATGTAATTGTATAATATATATATAATAAAAATATGATTCCTCTTCTATAATGACAACACAAAGGAAAAACACAAGCTGCGTTAAGTCTGGGTATAAGATATCTAATTCCTGCGCAGTGGCTTG
The DNA here is from genome assembly GCA_006408615.1 of Connochaetes taurinus. NCBI lineage: Eukaryota > Metazoa > Chordata > Mammalia > Artiodactyla > Bovidae > Connochaetes > Connochaetes taurinus. Next base: position 1,081 of record SJXO01002128.1, read on the forward strand.
GAGAATTTGGGAGAGGCGTCTACACTTTCTGAGTCATAGAGTTTTCATCACCAAAAATTTGAATTAGATAGCCTCTAATGTTTCTGTCAGCTCTCGAAACATACATACTTAATCTAGTAATACATTTTGCTTATATTTTATCTTTGATTTAGTTTGTGACTTATAATATTGTTTTAAAGTCCTGTAAGAGGATCAGAAATGTGGCTGGGTTTTGTCAATAATCTAGGATTTAAATGAAGCAAGTACCAAATAAGATTCAAATACCTCCGCTACATCTTTTTTTCAATTGAAGCTTTTATCCAGAAGAAAATTACAGAAACTGCCTGGAAGGGTGGCCGCGTGATGTCTCCAGATTAGACATATCCTCTGTACCTAAGACACACAAGCTCCATCAACCTCAGAGGTTCAGCCTCTCTGCTAAAGTAAGCTATGTTTCTCAGTTATTCTTGGCAAATTGTGTAACGCAGGCAAGAAAGCCGTTCCTCTGCCCGTTAGGGTACGAGGCTGAGAATTAAACTGACAGAAGACAGGTTAACAGGAGGAAAGACAAATTCTACTTGTTGTTAATATTTTAACTTTTCTCCCATGAAAGGAGACCTTCACAGGAAAAAAAAAAAAAAAGACCCAAAGAAGCAGTATGATTAGGAGGGGGCATATATGCCATTTTAACAAAAGATGGTGAACTGTGCACACGTGATGAGACAGAGGAAACAGGCTTTGGGCTTTCAGGGGTGGAACATTGTGGAAAGGTGCTGCCTGGGGACGCTACTGGGGACACGGGCCTCGGTGAGGTTTAGTCTATCCGACACCCTGGCTCGGTCACCGTCTCTGGAGACACAGGTTGTCCTTCCCTTCCCGGTGGGACAGAGGGCCAGCCCCTCACAAGGGCTGCCAGGTGGAGGGCAGAGAGTTTCTCCGGTGTCTGCTGTTTCCTAGTTGTCTTCAGCTTAGAAGGATCTTTATGCCCACATGGCCTACTTGAGGGTGGCAATCATTTGCAGTACACCTGGGAATGGAGACTTCAACAGTGTTGTCCGCTTAATCTTTCTATGATGGAAATGTTCTCTATCTATGTTTTTACTCCGGTAGCCATGAGCCCTCCATGTCTATGGAGTCCATGGAACATGGCCAGTGCAATGGAGGGGCTAAATTTTACATGTGAATTAACTTAAACTTAGGTAGGCACACATGGTCTGCTGTGCAGGGCAGGACAGCTCTAGTATATTAAGAGCCTAAACAATTGGGAAATATTTAGGTTAGCTTTGGGCTGCCCAGGTGGCGCGAGTGGTAAAGAATCTGCGTGTCTATGCAAGAAACTCAAGAGTCTTGGGTTCAATCCCTGGGTTGGAGAGATCCCCTGAGGGGGATATGGCAAACTGCTCCAGTATTCTTGCCTGGGAAATTCCATGGACAGAAGAGCCTGGTGCTGCAAGGAGCGGGACATGCCCGAGGACGCGCGCACACGTCAGCTTTGAGGGGGAGAAATGTCCGCTTGTGCGGTGTCCTACGCTGCACCCGATGCTCCAGGTCACAGTTCATCCCGGAATGCTTGCGTTTCCAGTTGCTCCACGTTTACCCGGCGTACCCTCGACCGTCTCTAGGGTGAAATGTCCTCGAGGGGAGTAATTTTGGACGATCATCCGTTCTGTAAGCAGTTCTGCAAATTGGCCCAGACCTAACCGTCCTTACCAGACAGTTCTGTATTTATGTCTGATCCTTCAGACGTCACTCAGGTAGAACTTCTGCTGGAAGTAAGTTAGAAATGAACTCAGGAGTCAGTTGTGAAATTTCATCTTGTCAGGGAGAGGAACACACACCTTTCTAGAGTCTTGATTCACTATTGTTTCTGCGAAATCTTTTCTTCTTGGCAGAAGTTACATCTTCAGGTCTTGCTAAGAGTTGATGTCCAGCATTCACACTTATATTCTGTCTTGACAAATAGCCTGAAGCAGATGCTGGCAAACTGGCAAGTGGCCTTAACATGAGATCCAGGAATTTGAGTCCAATCCAGGAAGCAGGGAGATCTAGTGAAGGATCTTAAGGAGAGGATTAGACCTTCTGTTTGCTTTGTGAGCATAACGATTTTATGGGTCAGAGTCATTTCTTGTAGCTGACTCAGGCACAAGTTAAAGAAAAGAGAGAGAAGCCAGGCTGCATTTATCATGCTTAGGGAATATGGTACTACTAAATTTAAAACAATGGTTGGCATAGTCAACCAGCTTATTAGGTAGGGAAAAAACGATGCAGTCCAGGTTTGTGGAGGAAAATCATTTGCTTATTCTATAGGCCACATGAGTCACTAAGTAAAAATCTAAGTATTGAAGTTTTATCACCCACCATCTAGGAGATGTGCGGAGCAATTAGGAAAGATGAATAATAAGGATATAGCGTTTTATGTCAGCTTAGATCACCAATAAATACTCTAGAGAAAAGCAGAGACCACACTGTCTGCCTTAAACTCAAAAGGCCAGAGGAATGCATCTGATGTCGTCGTGATCAGTACAGCGAGAGGGGTGTGCAGCTTCGCTTCTGTGGAAGTTAAGACACGCTCCGGCTCTCGGTGCCTCACCAGGCTTCTCACATTGGGCTCCTAACTTTGGAGATGCTGGCAGCTAGGACTTAAACATACCTGTTTTCTTTTTCGAGGGGATGGGGAACATGACTCAGTGCTCCTGTGGAAGCGAGTGAGACCCGGACACCAAACGGAGGCAGGGCGGCCTCTGAGTGTGATCTACCCTACCCCACCCTGGTTGATCGACACCTCTAGCTTTCCTGAGACTCAATTCCTTAGCCAAACGGTGAAATCTATGTTAATCCGTGAGAAAAAGAAGGTCTTAGATGTTGAGCTAGTGGGTCAGTGTTACGGGTGGACTTCTCTTTCTTTTTGCTGACTTCACTTGTTTTTTCTTTTTTTTGGCCCTGCCACACAGCATGGGAGATCCTCGTTCGTCGATCAGGGACCAAACCCGAGCCCTTCCATTGGAAGCGTGAAGTCCTAATCCCTGGACCTCCAGGGAAGAAAGCCCCTGACTCTGCTTTTGTCCAGCATCAAAGGCTGGCAGATAGGACTCAGAGGAGTGTTCTGGGAACAGAAGTGCTCTCTGAACAGCCTGTCTCCAGTGCTGGAGGGACCCTGGGGGGAGACTGGGGAGCTATCAGGCAGGCCGAGGTGAGGGCAGAGCGCTGCCGTCAGCCACAGGCTGGTGTCAGCTGACATACTCAATGAACGGTCTGCAGTACAAACGGAAAAGGGCTTTATTTGAGCCAAACTGAGGACTAGCTCGGAAGCCCGCTGCTCGGGTGACTCTGAGGAACCGCTCCACAGAAGCAGGGTTTCCAGCAGTTCTATATCTTGTCAGAACAAAGAACATTAAACAAGTCAGGGATGTATTTCCAGGAAACTCACACACAGATCAGCACGTACACAGCAAATCAGCCTGGCCTCACCCCTAGGAAGAGAGTCTTCGCATTAAAGGTGGACCAGTGCTGGAGTCCCAGGACGGGAGGCAATTAATCTTTAGCACGGACCTCCTTCACTTTTGGCCAGTGTGCCCTTTTCTTGAACAATTAAAGCAGATATGCAGTGTGTGTTTGAGAGGCCATAAGCAGGCTACTTTAGTGAGCGCTGAAAGTGAAAGTGTATCCGACTCTCTGCGACCCCATGGACTGTATAGCCCACCAGGCTCCATCCACGGGATTGTCCAGGCAAGAATACTGGAGTGGGTTGGCATTTCCTTCTCCAGGGGATCTTCCCGACCCAGGGATCGAACCCGGGTCTCCCACATTGCAGGCAAACGCTTTACCGTCTGAGCCACCTGAGTTCAGGTTAAATCAGGTACCAGCCAGAATGACTTCCCTGTATCTCAATACGTGAACACTTCTTTTATCGCTGGTGGAAAGGACATGTGATAACTGCTGCCCTACTGGTAATATGTTGGTACAAACGGGCCTCTGCTTCTACCTTTAGCACGCGGGGAGATGGGCCTGACACATCCTTATAAAGACAGCTCTGGGAGACTTCCCCGGCTGTCCAGTGGTTAAGCCTTTGTGTTTCCATTGCAGGGGGCACCAGTTACATCCCTGGTCAGGGAACTAAGATCATATAAGCCAAGAGCTATAGAAAAAAAAAAAAAAAACCCTGAAATCAGTAAATGACTTTTTAAAAAGACGGCTCTGCCCTGGCTCTCCCTCCTTGTGTCCACAAGTGTGATCTCTGCATCTGTGCCCCTGTTCCTGCTTGTAAGTAGGTTCATCAGTACCATTTCTCTAGATTTCGTATATAAGCATTAAAATGCGATATTTGCGTTTTTCTTTCTGACTTACTTCACTCTGCATGACAAGTTCTAGGTTTACCCGCATCACTGCAACTGACTCAGTTTTGTTCCTTTTTACGGCTCAGTAATAATTCACTGTGGGCTTCTCAAGTGGTGCTGGAGGTAAAGTACCTGCCTGTCAGTGCAGGAGATGTAAGAGACTCGGATTTGATCCCTGGATGGGGAAGATCCTCTGGAGGAGGGCACGGCAACCCACTCCAGTATTCTTGCCTGGAGAATCCCATGGACAGAGGAGACTGGCGGACTGCGGTCCATGGGGTCGCAGAATTAGAAATGACTGAAGCAAATTAGCATGTACTCTATAGGGTAAGGGAGCTAGAGAAGGCGAAGTTCAGAGAAAGAACGAGACCGGCACTTAGGAACAGATCACCTTTAATGAGGCGAGAAAGGGCAGCAGTGAGATTAGCGAGCTGCTGCACTAACCTAAGAAACGAGTAAGTATATATCGGCATGGGTGTGGAAAGTTAGTCTTAAGGGGGCCTGTTCTTCTCCAATGTTGTTCGGGGTAGTTATCTCTTAAATGGCTGGGGCCAGGAATTTTGGAGATCAGCCAGAGGCTGGACCTGCTGAGATTAGGGCATAATCAACCTAATGTCCATTTTTTCTTTGGGTGAGAGAGTTCTTTGTTTTGCATAGAATGGTGGGGAGAACCTGGAGGGGAGTTTTAACTCCAGGCTACCTCCAGCCGTGCAACTTTCCTTCACTCTATCGAGTCTACGGACCACATCTTTATCCTTTCATCTGTTAATGGACATCTCGGTCGCTTCCACGTCCTCGTTATTTGAACAGAGCTCCAGTAAATGTGAGGGGACTTGTGGGTTTTCGTCTGTTTGAATTACCGTTTTCTCGGGTGTATGCTCAGTAGTGGGATTGCTGGGTCACATGCTAGTCCTGTTCAGTTTTTTAAGGGATCTCCATACTGCTTTCTCGGAGAAGGCAATGGCACCCCACTCCAGTACTCTTGCCTGGAAAATCCCATGGAAGGAGGAGCCTGGTGGGCTGCAGTCCATGGGGTCGCTGAGGGTCGGACACGACTGAGCGACTTCACTTTGACTTTTCACTTTCGCGCTTTGGAGAAGGAAATGGCAACCCACTCCAGTGTTCTTGCCTGGAGAATCCCAGGGACGGGGGAGCCTGGTGGGCTGCCGTCTATGGGGTCGCACTGAGTCGGACGCGACTGAAGCGACTTAGCAGCATACCGCTTTCTACAGTGGCTGTATCAACATTTAGGCTTATTGCAGAGCCAAGCAAGGAGATGTGTGGCTCATGTTCTAAAAAGCCCCCAGATCCCCCAGGGTTTCAGCAAAACATTTTTAAAATTTTTGTTTATTTATTTGGCTATGCCAGGTCCTATTTGCAGCGTGTGGGATCTAGCTCCGCAACAGGAATCAAATCCGGGCCCCCTGGAACAGAAGCGTGGAGTCTTAGCCTTCGGACCACCAGGGAAGTCCCAGACAGTGTTTTAAAAAGCCAGGTGAGGACTGGGGTTGCAGGGTCTGTGATCAGCTTGTACAGAGTTCTCTGACTGGTGGGTGATGAGGTAACAGGGTGGAGTCTCAGGAATCAACTTTCTCAGTCCTTAGCCACCAGGAGGCCTAGGGCTGTGTGCTCGCGGTCATCACTTACTTAACATCTTCCTTTTGGTGGGGGTAGAGGGTGTCACACCTGCAAAACTCAGGAAGTGTGCATCCAATACTGTCACTATCCTACAGGCACTTCAGAGAAGAGCTAAAGCAGAGGACGGGAGGAAGGCCTGTCTCCGTCCTGGGAAGGCCCCGAGGGGTCCTGCTCGGTTACAGTGAATTGGATCGCATCCTGCCTGGCAAGTAGAAAAGAGTAGCTCCAAGGGTCTGCAGGGAAGGAAAGGATTATAAAGGTGGGGGTGAGTGGAGCGAACGGATTTTGAGCAAAGAACGCATTGTTGGAAGCCAGGTCGCACTTCTCCCAGAGATGGACGGGGTCTAGGAGTCGAGATGACCTCTAGTGGCGACCAGGAAACACCAGGGTGGCTGATGCAGGATCACCTTCCGGGGAGTCAGAAGCGTCTTTAGGTTAGGTATCAAGTCCTGGTCTTCTGATTCCATCGGAGGCCTGCGGTTTCCTTCTTCACAAAAGAAAAAACAATGACGGTGGGGCAGTCCCACTTCTGGGAATTTTCCTTGAGGACCGATTCCCACAGGTCCCAGAGGAAACATGCCTTGTTGATGTTCATCCAGCCGCGTTTCGGAGCGTAGAAACGACCTGCAAGCAAAGTGCAGGGGCCGGGTGGCGCTCCCTGTTCATGCATCACGGCGCCTCTGAAACTTTCTGTTAGGTGTATGTGGGTGCAGTCAGGGACCCTCTGGGGACAGCTTTTCAAGAGCTTCTAGTAAATTAACTAATGCTGCTTATTTCTGGATAATGCAATCTGAAGTGTTTTTAAATTTTTGCTTCCTAGCGTTTTAAATAACCGTTGGCGTTGTAAACCATTATCACGTATTAAAGAGTTTTTATTGCAAATAGAAGAGGAGTGCTGCAGTCACTGCTGAAAGGAGCCTCTTGGCCCCCAGGCCCTCGGGGGCCACGCCTCTGGGCCAGCCCTGCCCAGGGGGCCCCGGAGTCTGCGTACCGGGAATCCCGGGCCCAGCCCAGAGGAGGCAGTCGGCTGGGGGCTGCATCTGTGTGTCCTCTGACTGCTGAAACAAAGTATCACAAGCCTGCCCTGGAAACAGCTGAAGTCTGGCCCCACCCTCCCTGGAGTGGGATGTCTGAGATCAAGGCGTCTGCAGGCCCTCTCCCCCTGCAGGCCCTCTCCCCCCGCAGCCCACGCAGAGGGCCCTCCCGGCATCTCTGGCTTTGGGGGTCACCAGCACTCCTGACCTGAGATGGTGTCACTCCAGCCCCCGCGTCTGGCATCACGTGGCTCCTTGTCTCTGTGTCCTGGGGACCAGATTCTCCTCTTTAACAAGCACACGCCTCGTCCAGGGTCAGGCCCGCCCCTGCTTCTCCAGAATGACCTCATCTTAACTGCTAACAGTCACATCGAGTATCACCCTGTCTCCAAGCTGGGTCGCCGTCGGAGGTCTGGGGAGCTCGGGCTTCCGCGTGTCTTTCCAAGAGACACAATTTAACCCAAAGCAGCAGCTTAGCTGCAGGCCCTGGTCCTCGCTTCAAGTGGGGTGGGAACCTGTCCTGCTGGGCCCGCTCTGAAGGGCTCTGAAGGGCTCTGAACGTCCAGTGCCGACAACTGTGGCAGGCCCGCAGGGCATCATGAACTCAGGCCGAGAGGTGATCCCGAGCACACAGCCCACAGGCACCCACCCCAGGAAAGCCTTGTAGAGCTGAGGGTCTCAACCTCAGTGAACTTCAGAATCCCCACGGACTCCCAAGGAACAGCAAACCGATGAGGGCTTATGTGAGGAAGACAGCAGACGGCCATCCTTCTCCCCTTGGACGTCCCCTAAAACCCTCGCGCTCAGGTGGAACCCTCCTAGGGTCCTCAGGATTCTGGGAGGGCTCACCCCTTCCTTGACTCTGGATTAGGAGAGTACTACCCCCCGTCGCCAGTAGGGGGCTCAAGAAGCTGCCTTGGGAGTCACAGTATTTGTGAAGCTTGGCTGGTTTGGGGGGTTCTCAAACATCGCCCCACGTTAGAATCATCGGCGGGGCTTTTACAGGATGATACTAACCTAGATAGCATATTCAAAAGCAGAGACATTACTTTGCCAATAAAGGTCCGTCTAGTCAAGGCTATGGTTTTTCCAGTGGTCATGTATGGATATAAGAGTTGGACTATAAAGAAAGCTGAGCACCGAAGAATTGATGCTTTTGAACTGTGGTGTTGGAGAAAACTCTTGAGAGTCCCTTGGACTGCAAGGAGATCCAACCAGTCCATCCTAAAGGAGATCAGTCCTGGTTGTTCATTGGAAGGACTGACGTCGAAGCTGAAATTCCAATACTTTGGCCACCTGATGCGAAGAGCTGATTCATTTGAAGAGACCCTGATGCTGGAAAAGATTGAGGGCAGGAGGAGAAGGGGACGACCCAGGATGAGATGGCTGGATGGCATCACTGACTCAATGGACATGAGTTTGAGTAAACTCCAGGAGTTGGTGATGGACAGGGAAGTTTGGCGTGTGGCAGTCCATGGGATCGCAAAGAGTCGGACATGACTGAGCGACTGAACTGAACTGAAACACAACTTCACCAACCACACTCTTCCTCCATCCCAAAGCAGGTAAATACTCTGAATGGTGCAAGGAAATATAGTTGCAATGAAAAGGAAACAGTGAATCCTAAGCTTTTCATTTGGTCCTTCCCATAAAAGTCCATCCCATTATTTTCCCCCCAGGTTCAAATTTTATTTTAGATCTGCTTTTTTTTTTTTCCTTCTCAAAAGTAACGTGCATTCATTGTAGAGATGTGAGAAATACAGAAAAGCACAGATAGAACAACAAAAATGGAACCCACTGTCTCAGCTGCCTGCTTCTTAAAACCTAAGACTCAGACAGTGGTAAGCAATTTTTAAAAATTAACTTCAGGTTGTAAATAGTTAATCACCGTTCCCGTAAATTATTTGAGAGCCACGTTAATATTTACTCAAGTAGCTTGAAGAATTAGTTGCTCAACCACTAAAACTGGTGCTTTTATAGAAATTTTTGCCCAATGAGGCAATAAAAAGATCTTGTTCTTCTAAATAATGAAAGACAGTTGGAATGCAGAGCTGAGTGAGTGTCTCCCCTCGCTGGTTCTCAGATATGGTTCTAAAGGATTAGTGCCTGGAAAGGAGTCTTCTGGTTGTGTCCTGTAATATACTGACCCGTGGTCAGTTGGAGCCAGAGAAATAGAGAATTAACTCAAACAGGAGACATGGGAGAGAGGGTAACCAGGACCCAAAATATGATCAGCTAGTATCTGAAAGTGCTTGAGAGCCACACTGCAGGTCAATCACTGAGCGTCAACGACAGATGTCTCAAGGTGGAGTCTGAGTGGCCCAGGGCCTTCCTTTAAGGACGGGTGGCAGCCAACAGCACGCCTCCTCCTGGCTCCGGCGGGTCACGCGGCGGGGCAGCACTGTGTCCAGATTCCTGTCTGTTCCCACCGCAGCCCCAAACTGTAGTAAGTATGTGGGGAAAGGAAAGCTCATTTATTTCCCATGGGTAGGATAAAGAAAGTATTACCTTAGTCCGTTTAGGTGGCTATAAAGGAGATCAACCTTGGATGTTCTTTGGAAGGAACGATGCTAAAGCTGAAACTCCAGTACTTTGGCCACCTCATGCGAAGAGTTGACTCATTGGAAAAGACTCTGATGCTGGGAGGGATTAGGGGCAGGAGGAGAAGGGGACAACAGAGGATGAGATGGCTGGATGGCATCACGGACTCGGACGTGAGTCTGAGTGAACTCTGGGAGCTGGTGATGGACAGGGAGGCCTGGCGTGCTGCGATTCATGGGGTCACAAAGAGTCAGACACGACTGAGCGACTGAACTGAACTGAACAGAATACTACAGACTGGGTGGCTTGTAAACAACAGAAAACTGTGTCTCCCAATTCTGGAGGCTGGAGGCCAAGATGAAGTTGCTGGCAGCTTCAGTGTCTGGGCTGTGTCCTCAGTTGGGGATGGGGCAAAAGAGCTCTGGGGGGCCGGGTCCCTTTCATAAGGTGCTGATCGCATTCATGAGGTTCCACACTTATGACACAATCATCTCCCAAACTTCCCACCTCCTAACACCATCACTGTGGGGTGAGGACTTCAACGTGGGAATATGGGGCGAGGGACGCAAATATTCAGTCCCTTACTCCTTGGAAGAAAAGCTATGACCAACCTAGATAGCGTATTCAAAAGCAGAGATATTACTTTGTTGACTAAGGTCCGTCTAGTCAAGGCTATGGTTTTTCCGGTGGTCATGTATGGATGTGAGAGTTGGACTGTGAAGAAGGCTGAGCGCCGAAGAACTGATGCTTTTGAACTGTGGTGTTGGAGAAGACTCTTGAGACTCCCTTGGACTGCAAGGAGATCCAACCAGGCCATTCTGAAGAAGATCAGCCCTGGGATTTCTTTGGAAGGAATGATGCTAAAGGTGAAACTCCAGTACTCTGGCCACCTCATGCGAAGAGTTGACTCATTGGAAAAGACTGATGCTGGGAGGGATTGGGGGCAGGAGGAGAAGGGGACGACAGAGGATGAGATGGCTGGATGGCATCACGGACTCGATGGACATGAGTCTGAGTGAACTCCGGGAGCTGGTTGATGGACAGGGGGGCCTGGCGTGCTGCGATTCATGGGGTCGCAAAGAGTCGGACACGACTGAGCGACTGAACTGAACTGAACTGATGAGTATGTATCTGTAAGCCTTAGAAATGAGAAGTAAAGCACGCGATAAAGTGCGGGCACCTGGGCCTGTTTCCTACGGGAAACGCTGAGACTCCGTCTTCCTGTCTCTGCAGGCACAGAGAGCTCCCTTGGCACATGTCAGTGAGTCTGGACCAGGTGCGCCTGTAGAGAGAGCCTTCTGGTCGGACTCTAAGCAAAGTCTCTGACCCTCCCGGGCCTCACCGAGGGATGGGAAGGTTACTGTGGCCCGAGATGCCTGAGATCCAGCCGATTGTACAGGAAGCCTTTTTGAAGCTTCCTTTACCTGGTTAAATGGCTAAAGACAGCACTTCCTTCTCTCATGGGGAGAGGAGGCTGACTCCTCACAAGGGGATGGGAAATTGCTCAGGGAACCATCATACCAGCTGCCACACCTCCCAGGTATTCCCCTGAAGGCCCATTTGTCTCCCTGTAGGAGCCCTTTCTGCCCCCCTTTCCCCTGCAGCCAGCTGTCCAGGGGGCCTCTGTGTCTGAAAGTACTCAGATGGGTGTGAGTAAAACGTGCTTTCTTTCCTCCTGTTACTCTGCCTCCTGTTAATTTTCCAGGCCCCCCCCACTGACTCAACAGTCCAGATTCCAAAGGGGCATTCTGGGGTCTTATAACTCACCCCACATTGGGCCCTGAAGACAGCCATGTGCTGCCCTACCTCTGCCCACGGATGGGATCTTCCCTGTAAAGTCTCCAAGCCTCATGGTGATGCAATCTGAGAAATTTACAGAAACTAGGAAATCTTGAGATAAGGATTTCTCAAGGTTGCTTAAGAGCTCCAGCTCCAGGCGTGGCTTAAAACCCTGCAGTGGATTCCATGCAGAACAAACAGTCATTGTTTCCTCTTTATTTTTCAAAACATCAGAAATTCTGGAGTCTTTAAAAAGATGTTTTTACACGCCTACTCTTGGCGGGATTTAGGTTTGACTCCAGTGGGGCCCAAGCTCTGTTTCAAGGAGATTAGGCAACTTTACATGCAACAGAAGCTTCAGGGCAGGAAGACTTATGGGATATTTCGCAAGCGTATGGTGAGTTTATTTAGAAAGCAAACTCCTGTGATCAAGGGTGGATCCTGGGGAGGCCCTGTAATCAGGAAAATGGGAAGGCCACGGGGAGAGATTTTCACAAAGAAGGAAGTGAGAAACAGGGTCGAAGGCTATGAAGGCACCGGAAGACTGAGTGACTGTTTCATGGGTCACTGGTGACGGGCGACCACAGTTTCAGGGAGGCTGGGGGAGCAGGCTCCCTGGAGGAGGTGGCTCCGCTCAGCACTGAGGGCCCCTGCGACCCTGGAGAGGTCGGAGGGGAAAGGGCAGCTGCCCAGAGAGGAGGAGGGATGTGGCCGAGCAGGATCCCGGAAGATGGAGCTGAGCGTCCCTCGGGATGAGAAAATGGTGGGAAGTGGAATATCTCCAAGGGGGCGCATCCACAAGACACCAAGAAACATGATGCCTCCCCGGAAACGAGAAACCCTCTCCTCCGAGACGAACAGTAAGACCAAGGAGGTGCTGGTGGACGGATGAGCGTGATCAGGAAAAGCCTTCCACGTACAGAGTGTTAACAATGTCCAGAAAGCTGGTCACTTACTGACAAACCGAAAGCGGTAAATGGAGGGTTCCTGTTCCATCTGGATGGGGAAGTTCACACGGTTTCGCAAGAGGTTGCAGAGCTGCTAAACGCAAATGTTAGGTTAGCTGGGAAGGGGCGAGCAACGTCCAAACGCAGACGGATCACCAGCCTGGGGCGATGTCAGAGGGGCCACAGGCGTGCTGAGCACACAGGGCCCAGCCTCTGAGCGGCGGGGCTGGCCTGTCTGCTATTAGACACCAGGCAGGAGGAGTGAAGTCAGCCCGGGTGTCAGCCAAGAGCGGGGCTGTCAGACTTGAGCTGCTTGGACTCACTTGGGGGGCTTGGGAGAACCCCAGGTCTGGGCCATCCAACATTTCCGGGTCAGTGGGGGTGGGCTGGGGTTGGAGATTTCCCGCATCTGGGTGCCCGGTGCTTTGAGGTCTGGGGCCTGGTCCGAGGGTCACCCATCCTGTGATCAGCTCCCAGGACCCGCCTAGGACCGCAGGGGACAGCCAGATGCTAAGGACCCCAGGCCAGGAGGAGAGGAGGAGAAGGGTCCCAGGCCCAGGAGCGCCGGGTAACCGTCTGTTGAGAGAGAAGATGGACTTCCCTGTCTGAGCAGAGAGGGAGGTGCGGTGGAAACCAGGGGACTGCTGAGCTTAGGACACCGACGCACACACCTGCACTCACACCCACAAGTTCATACACACTTGCTTTCACACACCTACAGCCACACCTGGATTCACACTCACACCCATAAGTTCATACACACCTGCTTTCACATGCTTACAGCCACACCTGAATTCACACTCACACCCACAAGTTCATACACACCTGCTTTCACACGCCTACAGCCACACCTGGATTCACACACCCACAACTGCATACACACCTGCACCCATAGCTGAGTTCACAGTCACACCCGCTCATGCGTGTAAGGAACAGTTCAGGCCAAGGCAGAAAGAGGAAAGAAGACCTCAACAGAAGTTCAGTTCAGTGCGGTCACTCAGTCGTGTCCGACTCTTTGCGACCCATGAATCGCAGCACGCCAGGCCTCCTTGTCCATCCCCAACTCCCGGAGCTCACTCAGACTCACGTCCATCGAGTCCGTGATGCCATCCAGCCATCTCATCCTCGGTCGTCCCCTTCTGACGAGACAGGGTCCAAATAAAAGGGATAGAATGATAAGTACCAGCGTCCCAGGAAAGGGAGCAACCAACGGAGGACCTGTTGGAGCAGGTTTTGGGGACTGTAAAGGTTTTGTAACTGTTTTCTGCGGCATTCAACTCTGTCTGTAAGTTCTTGCCCCCAATCCCTCCCAGCATCAGAGTCTTTTCCAATGAGTCAACTCTTCGCATGAGGTGGCCAAAGTACTGGAGTTTCAGCTTCAGCATCATTCTTTCCAAAGAAATCCCAGGGCTGATCAGGCAAGGAGGGGCGACAGTCGGCCATACGACCAGGCTGAGCACTGAGAGGGGTCAGGGAGGCTCCATATTTGTAGGGAGGCTTGTGGAAGCGATAAGGGAAACGTTAATCAGGAGGGATGCTTTGGGTATTCTTTAGTTGAGATGGCATTTGTAGTTGGGCAGGGGGTGGTAAGTCTTCTGGGCAGGCGTAGGGGATGGAAGGTTTCTGGACAGGGGTTGATAAGTCCCAGATAGATGCAACCGGCTTGGAGCATCAGGGCGGGGCCTAAAGTTCTGTTTTGTTTTCTCTGAAGTTAGATGGTTCAGCAAGGGCCTTTGAGACTGTTGTTTTCTTTTCTAGGCCCCCAAAACTCCTTCATTCCAGACCTTGAAATCATTAAAAAAAAAAGGGAAAAAGGACACCATATCTCTCTGGCTACTTCCTGCTGGATTTTGGGTCTAGAATGGAGGCTCATCCTAGGGCCCAGGGTCTCTTTTTTCTGAGCTTGGGGTGAGGATCTCAAGAAGAAGAATGGTCTTGACCTGATCTTAAGAGATGGCCCGAATGTGTTCTTGGAGAAACCTTTGAAAGAGATTGACGAGACAGGGTCCAAATAAAAGGGATAGAATGATAAGTACCAGCGTCCCAGGAAAGGGAGCAACCAACGGAGGACCTGTTGGAGCAGGTTTTGGGGACTGTAAAGGTTTTGTAACTGTTTTCTGCGGCATTCAACTCTGTCTGTAAGTTCTTGCCCCCAATCCCTCCCAGCATCAGAGTCTTTTCCAATGAGTCAACTCTTCGCATGAGGTGGCCAAAGTACTGGAGTTTCAGCTTCAGCATCATTCTTTCCAAAGAAATCCCAGGGCTGATCAGGCAAGGAGGGGCGACAGTCGGCCATACGACCAGGCTGAGCACTGAGAGGGGTCAGGGAGGCTCCATATTTGTAGGGAGGCTTGTGGAAGCGATAAGGGAAACGTTAATCAGGAGGGATGCTTTGGGTATTCTTTAGTTGAGATGGCATTTGTAGTTGGGCAGGGGGTGGTAAGTCTTCTGGGCAGGCGTAGGGGATGGAAGGTTTCTGGACAGGGGTTGATAAGTCCCAGATAGATGCAACCGGCTTGGAGCATCAGGGCGGGGCCTAAAGTTCTGTTTTGTTTTCTCTGAAGTTAGATGGTTCAGCAAGGGCCTTTGAGACTGTTGTTTTCTTTTCTAGGCCCCCAAAACTCCTTCATTCCAGACCTTGAAATCATTAAAAAAAAAAGGGAAAAAGGACACCATATCTCTCTGGCTACTTCCTGCTGGATTTTGGGTCTAGAATGGAGGCTCATCCTAGGGCCCAGGGTCTCTTTTTTCTGAGCTTGGGGTGAGGATCTCAAGAAGAAGAATGGTCTTGACCTGATCTTAAGAGATGGCCCGAATGTGTTCTTGGAGAAACCTTTGAAAGAGATTGACGAGACAGGGTCCAAATAAAAGGGATAGAATGATAAGTACCAGCGTCCCAGGAAAGGGAGCAACCAACGGAGGACCTGTTGGAGCAGGTTTTGGGGACTGTAAAGGTTTTGTAACTGTTTTCTGCGGCATTCAACTCTGTCTGTAAGTTCTTTGACTCTGCCCTGGACGATGCCTGTTTCATTAACAAAAAGCAGCAGTCCTCTCCTAGGAAAAGGCAGCTCCCTCCCTTTTCTGCGGTGAGAAGGTCCAGGGCTCGCCTATTTTGTAGGGCCACAGAAGCTAATGAGTTACTTTGTCTTTGGATTGAAACAAAGGACTCCACTACCTGCTCCACGTCTTCATTAAGTCCTTGGGACAGCTTGTAGCAGAAATGGGCAGAGGTCGAGATGCCTCCAATCCCAGTGCCTAGGGCTGCTGCTGTGCCAGTCCCAATCAGGAGGGGGGCTATGACAGCTCGTCTTTTCCTGTGGGAAAGTTCCCCTTGGGGGTAGACTATTTGTTCTACCTCTTCCTCTTTGAGGAATGTTAGACCAGGGGTCAGGAAGACCAAGATGCAAGGTCCGGGGGGGCGAAGGGGAGACCTGAATCTGCACAGGTCCCGCAGAGAATGAAGATTCCCGGATTGGTGCAGTTATTTGTGCTGTTCCAGAGAACCCAAGTGGAACAGAAGGAGGGAGCGGAGTTTGTAAGACCAGTGTAGTTGGGACTAGCGTGGTTAATACAGGTTAGGCTTGAAGAGGCTGAGAGCAGGACATTGTCACAGACTGGCCCAATGAGCTGTGTAGTTTTTTGCTGGGAAGGGAGGTATAGTTGCCCTGTGACAGCCAGGCTGAGGGTAAGGGCATTGCTGTGTGCGGTGAGGGAGACAGTGACATGCATGTCCAGCCCTGGGATGTGTGCTGTGTGCACTGGAAGGCTTGGAAGGGAGAGCTGAGAAGGCGGGTAAGGTGTTGGTTGCCAGAGGGAGGTTTTAGGAGAGGCCGTAATTGAGAAAGGAGGTCTAGGTGTTTATAAGGCTCGGGGGTCGCCTGTAACCGGGAAATTATGTTCTTTATAACTTGTTCTTGTTTCTTTTCCCGGTTTTGATCTAGTACCCCGCCCCCGTCTGAGTACCCCCAGTGGGTAATGGGATAGAAACATATGTTTCTTCCATTTGGGTTATGGTTGGTGCTCAGGAAACTCCCTCTCTTTTGTACTTCAACAGCGAGCGGGGATTTGGACTGCCCGCCCCTGAGGTTCATGGTGCATGGTTTTGGAGCTGCATTATAACATGAAGAATGTACATAGGAATAAATGTCAGAGCAGGGGCAGGGAGTAATCAGAAGGCTGGGGAGTGCAGCAAGGATAGGGAACAGAGGAGTCCTGGGGCTGTTAGTTAGGCAGCGCAGAGGAAGTAGCGCCCTAGGAGTGGAACCCAGCTAGCAACGCAGGCGGTACCCACGGAAAGACGGAGGGCAGGTGGCCAGTCCTGCGGGAGACAGTTACTAGGCCTGTAGCAAGGATTAAGATTAAGAGTGCAGTTACGGTTGGAGAGACAGGGAGGGGGAAAGGCCCCAAGCTGGTGGTTGCTTGAAGCTGAGGAGGAACAGTTCATTAGGACGTAAAACGATGTAGAGAATGAGAGTAAAGAAATCAGTTTCGTCTGGAGTCAGGTTGTAGAAGGCTCCCTGGAGCCACAGTTGAGAACCAGTGTGCTCAGGTCTTTGAAGGAGGTCCCTGCGGGCGCTGGTCCTGGGGTCTGGTGGTAGTTGGGTCAGGAGCAGTTGTAGGTTGAAGAGAGTCCAGGTCATTCAGTGTCTTCTTGGATGGTTGACAGAGGTTGTCGCCGGGTGAATTTTAAGGAGGTAGGTCCTGAGAGGGGTCAGTTAAGGAGGGCAGCGCAGGGTCGGAGGTGACCCGTTTTAGGCGAGAGAGGTGTACCCAGGAGGTGACCTTCTCGAGTTTAGCTGCAGTTGGGGTAAGGAGGATGATTTAGAATGGTCCCTGCCACTTTGGGGTTAGGTCACCCTGGGGATTATCAGACAGATAGACCATGTCCCCAATGTGTAAAGGGGGCAGGGAGGCTTGAGGGTCAGGGGCAGGCAAGCTGTGGTTGCCGTGTTTCCAGAGGGCATTGTGGAGTTCCGCCAGCAGAGGGGAGTGTAAGAAGCTTGGTATGGGAGGAGGTTCAGAGGGGAGTCCAGGAGGGAGCGTGGGCCTTCCATACATCGCCTCGAAGGGGCTCAGCCCCAGGGGCTTTCTGGGCAAAGCCCGTATTCTGAGGAGAACAACTGGCAAAAGTTTAGTCCAATCCAGATGTACTTCGAGGGTTAGTTTGGTAAGGGTTTCTTTATTCTAGCCATCCTTTCTACCTTTCCTGAGGACTGGGGACGGTAGGGAATGTGAAATTTCCAGGGTGTCTGTAAGAATGGGACAAGTTGTTGGGTGGCCTTGGACGTAAATTCCGGGCCCTTGTCAGGCTGTAGGGATGATGGCAGGCCAAGCCTGGGATAGTTTCCGTGACGAGGATCTGGGCCACGGGGTGGGCTCTTTTGTCTGCAGTGGGAAATGCTTCTACCCCTCCCGAAAAGGTGTCCACAAGGACCAGGAGGTATCTGACTCTCCAGCCCGGGGGCATATGATAAAGTCTATCCGCCAGTCCTGTGTCGGGAGGCTGCCTCGCATTTGATGGGTTGGAAAGGATGTCAGCTTAAGGTTGGAGTTGGGGTTAGTACGTTCACGTGTTTGACAGGAGCGGGTAAGATTGTCTAAATATTGTTGGTCAGCATTGGATATGGGGAAGTGGTTACGGAGGAACTGTTGGAGTGAGTGTAGGTAAGAGAGGATTTCTCTGGTGGTGGGAGGGTCGGGAGGAGTCAGAGCTAAGATGACAGGGGACTGGAGGGAGGGATGGGACAGGGCCATCTCCTTGCCTTCTGGTCCGCAGCACTGTTGTAGGATGCTATGAGACTTCCTTTTTGATGTCCCCTGCGGTGGAGGGTGGCGGTCCGCAGCACTGTTGTAGGCTGGTAGGAGACTTCCCTTTTGATGTCCCTGCAGTGGAGCATGGCCGCTTTGTTTGGTGAGAGTGATGCCTCTGGACGTTTGTGGATCAGGTCTGAATTAATAATGGGGGCTCCCTTTTGGGTTAGGAAACCTCTTTCTTTCCATATTAGGATGTTTGAGTGAAGTATGATATAGGCATATTTGGAGTCTGTGTGGATGTTAACCCTTAAATTTTTAGCCAGAGTTAAAGCTCTGGTGAGAGTTATCAGTTCTGCCTGTTGGGAGGTGGTGTGCGGTGGCAGAGGTGAAGCTTCAGTTGTCTGGGTCCCATGATTGTGCCAAAGGTCCCCCTGGATGATGGCTTATCCTGCTGCAAAGGGTGGGGATTTTTGAGAGCTGCAATCAGCGAACTGGTGTGGGGTGTCTGGGTCTAGGACGGGCTGATCTGTTAAATGTTGGAAGGGGTTTTGGGTAAGATCTACTGTTAGGCTGCAGCTACGTAGGAGAGAGTCTGTTGTAGAGGACATGGGTAATAAGCTGGCGGGGTTAAGGTGGGAGCAGGGGGCGAATGAGAGCTGAGAGTCGAGGAGAAAGGCATGTAGGACCTGTACCCTGGAAGGGGGAAGGGAGAGGAAAGCCCGATGTGATAGTAAGTCTTGGAAGGTGTGTGGCGAACAGACTGTTAAGGGGCATGCCTAGAGAGTTGATTTGCTTCGGGTACAAGGGCTGCGATGGCCTGCATGCAGGGAGGCCACCCCTTGGTCACCATGTCCAGCTGTTTTGACAGATAGGCTATGTGAGCCCAGGTGTCTCCCGCCCGCTGACAGAAGTCCCAGGGCCTGTCCTTGGTTGGAATGTGCAAAGAGGAAGAGTGGTCTGGTGTGATCTGGCAGGTGGAGAGTTGGCACTCGGAGGAGGCTCTGGGTGAGCTGACGAAGAGGACTGGCCAGTGAGGAGGGGTTAAAGAGGGGCTCATCCAGACATCCTTTAGTTGCCTCATAGAGCAGCTTTGCATGAGGGAGAAGTTAGGAATCCAGATGGAAAAAGTTTAGGAGGCTGAGGATAGACAGGAGCTCCCTTTTCGTTTTTGGAAGTGGACAGTTAATGAAGGCCTGGATTCTAGCTGGGGGCATAGTTCTTTGTTGATGGGATACGGAGAGCCCCAGGTAGGTGACGTTTGTCTGGGCTATTTGGGCCTTAGATTGGGATACCCGATAACCCCAGGATCCCAGGGCCCCAAGGAGTTCGGCAGTATGTTGGAGGCAGAGTTTTCGGTTTGGGCTACAAAGGAGCAGGTCATCTACGTATTGGAGGAGAGGACTCGGGGCTAGGTCCAGTGTCTGTAGGTCCTTTTGTAAAGCCTGTCCAAAAAAATGAGGGCTGTCTCTCAACCCCTGGGGGAGAACTCTTCATGTTAGTTACTGGGAAACGTGAGTCTCGCGGTCTTGCCAGGTGAAGGCAAAAAGGGATTGGGAGAGGGGGTGGAGGGGGATGGTGAAAAAGGTGTCTTTGAGATCTCGTACCGTGAAGTGGGTGGCAGGCGGGGATATGGTAGACAGAGGGTGTAAGGGTTAGGGACTACTGGGAATGTCGATGTGGTGGCCTCATTGACTTTTCGCAGATCCTGGACCAGGCTCCAAGAGTTTGGCCCCTTCCTTACTGCCAGAATAGGGGTGTTGTGTGGTGAATGGGTAGGAATTAGGATAGAGGCTTGAAGAAGACGGTCTATGGTAGGCTTAAGTCCCTTGTGGGCCTCCGGGGTGAGAGAGTACTGTTGTTGGGCGATTATAGTCGAGGGGTCCTTAAGGTTAATGTGGACTGGGGGGTGATGTCTGGCTATGGAAGGGTGGTCAGTGTCCCAGACTTGGGGGACTAAGGTGGGTAGATCCAAGGGAAGGTCAGGGGTGAGGGATAGGGACCGTCCAGGTGCCATCTGCATGCAGAATATAGAGACTGTATTGAAGGGGGTATGGTAATAAAGACCCCTAATTTGGATAACAAATCTCTCCCTAGGAGTGCCATCGGGCACTGAGGCATTATGAGGAATGAGTGTATAAGGGTTGATTTTCCCAATTGACAGAGTAATGGAGGGCTGATTTTTGGCCTTAGGGGAACTCCAGAGACCCACTTGATTGTGAGTTCTGAGTCTTGAGTTGGGCCAGAGTAGGAAGTTAAAAGAGAGAGAGTGGCTCCAGTGTCTACTATAAAAGAGGTCTTTTTTCCGGCCACTACCCAGTCTACCTAAGTTCCGAGCTCGTGTTCAGGACACGGGCCTGGGGGGCTGGAACCCGGGCCCTATCATTGGAACAGCTCTCGTAGGGTTGGGCTGGGGGGACAGTCCATCTTCCAGTGTCCCCACTGGCCACAGGTTGGGCTTGCTTTTGTGGGGGGGCCGCGGGTTTGGGCATGCCTTTTCCCAGTGTCCTGACAGGTTGCATCGGAAGCAGGGTCCGGCGGAGGGGGTGGGCTTAAGCCCCATTCTGGGATGACTTGGGCCAGGCTGATCTGTTCCCTTAATTGCTGCCACCAAAAAGGCATATTTAGCTTTTCTCTCACGTTCTTTTTCTCTCTTAGCCTCCTCCTCCCTCTTATTGAACACCTTGAAGGCTACTTCTAGAAGGTCCCTTTGGGGGGTCTCAGGGCCCTTTTCTAGTTGTCGAAGCTTGCGTCTGATGTCAGGGGCAGACTGGCTGATGAATTGAACGTGAAGGTAGAGTAACCCAGCAGGGGTGGTGATATCTAGATTGGTATACTTCTGGACTGCCTCTGAGAGGCGTGCCAAGAATAAGGCTGGATTTTCGTCTGCCCTTTGGGTGATTTCTCTGACTTTATCATAATTGACATGGATATGAGTATTTTTCTGCATTTCTTCTAGAATGCAGGTAATCATATGGTTGAGTCTCCTGATACCTGAGTCACCGGGCTGGTAAGTCCAGTGGGGATCTAACTGCGGCACTGCCTCATCAGCAACTGGGCTATCCCAGTCTTGGTTATGTAAATAATCAGCATGGGCTTTTGCCACTTGCCAGATATGGTCTTTTTCATCAGGAGTGAGAGTGGCATTTAGGATATAATATACGTCACTCCATGTGAGGTTATAGGCCTGGGAGAGTCTCATAATTCTTTTCTGTATCTGGTAGGATTTTCAGAAAATGATCCTAGCTTTTCTTCTATCTGGCTCATATCTGACAGTGAAAATGGCGCATGGACTCGGGTGGGGCCCTCTGGTCCTGCCCCTCTCTCAGGAGAAACGTGTGTTGGGTAGTGACTGTGGGGCATGGGGGAGGGACGGTGGGAGGGAGGGTCTGGGAGATGGGGTAGCAGGTCAAGGGGGAGTCAGGAGAGGTTCCTGGGCCAGTAGGAGAGTTGGATGAAGGGGAAGGAGAAGGGTGGCAGGGTGGCGGGTAGGGAGGGGGCTCCTCTGCAGGGTCGAACTCTGGGGGTGCGGAAGGTCGAAGTCTGCGGTTAGTTGAGGAAGAAGAGCCCTTTTGCTTGGGAGGCAAGGTGCACAGAAGGCCTGCTCTTTGCATAGGGAGGCCTGCTCCGAAGGGCCCAAAAGGCTTGGGCACAGGGGGCCTCCGACCACTTGCCATTCCGTTTAAGGAAGTCGGTGAGATTTTGAAGAATGTTAAAGTCAAATGTGCCGGCTTCAGGCCAGTGGTCTTGATTGTCTAATTGGTATTGAGGCCAAATCTGTGTACAGAGTTGTTTTAATCGGTTAGCTTTGAGTTCAGTGAGTAAGAGTGGTTTGAGATTTTTGAGAACACAGGTCAGAGGGGAATCTTTTGGGACAGATTGGCCAGACCCCATAATTGAAAGGCAAGCAGAGGCTCCCCTATTGAGAGCTCAAGTCATCACCGGAGTTGCAATAGTAGTTATGAGAAGAGAGCTCTGTGTCGAGGTGGAATGTCCCTCACCGTCGCCTACAGAGAGGCTCTGGGCTGGGGATCCCCGGGACCCGGAGAGGACTGGGTTCTAGGGCGCCTCTAGAACACCGTCCGGATCTTACCTTAATCTAGGGGCCGGCTTGAGTGGAGTGTTGCATGTAGAGCAGTCAAATGGCAAGAGTTCCCTATTCTGGAGGTCGTCAGAGAGAGAGAGAGGGAAAGGGGGTAGAGCCGAGGCCTGGGGGCATGCAAAGCACCTATAAAGCCTTAGCCCAAGGCTTGCACCGCTCAGGAAGGCACTGGGCGCCCCGAGGGGAACTTGAGCCCTGGCAGAAAAGTGAGCTTGGAGGATGTTCGTGCTCCCAGACTCCGGGAAAAGCAATGAGAGGGAGGGAGAGTGAGAGAGAGTGAGCCGAGGGCCTCACCCCTTCCCGGGTTCGGCACCAAGAATGTAAGGTATAGTTCAGGCCGAGGCAGAAAGAGGAAAGACTTCAGCAGAAGTAGGTTCCCTTTATTCAGACAAAGAGGGGCGACAGTCGGCCTAACGACCAGGCTGAGCGCGGAGAGGGGTCAGGGAGGCTCCATATTTGTAGGGAGGCTTGTGGAAGCGATAAGGGAAACGATAATCAGGCGGCATGTTTTGGGTATTCTTTAGTTGAGATGGCATTTGTAGTTGGGCAGGGGGTGGTAAGTCTTCTGGGCAGGCGTAGGGGGTGGAAGGTTCCTGGACAGGGGTTGATAAGTCCCAGATAGATGCAACCGGCTTGGAGCATCAGGGCGGGGCCTAAAGTTCTGTTTTGTTTTCTCTGAAGTTAGATGGTTCAGCAAGGGCCTTTGAGACTGTTGTTTTCTTTTCTAGGCCCAAAAGACTCCTTCAGTGCGTACACACCTGCACTCACACTCACACCTGAATTCACACTCACACCTACAGCTGCATACACACCTGCACCCACACCCACACCTACAGCCACATGTGCGCTCACATGCAGACCTGAATTCACACTCACACTCACTCCCACACCCGTGGCCAGGCGCACGGCCCCAGGGCAGCAGAGGCTGGGAGCTGACCCAGGAGGCTGGAGCCCAAGCCCAGAGCTGCCCTCCAGGCCCTCTTTCCTCGTCCCGAGGGCCCTTCAAAGTGCCCCTGGGGGCCGCATCCTCCGTGACCACCAGGAGGGCAAGCCCGAGACCAAGCCGACCTGTCCCACAAGCGAGGGGAGGGAGACAGCACAGCCCTGCGTCTAGACCTGGGCCCACGAGGAACAGGGTGGCAGGGATGGAGCTGGCCCAGGGCTCCTGCCAACGGCAGCACCAAGATGCCCTCGGGGCTGGGCGGGCCGGCTTTGGTCTTGGAAGTCCAGACTCCCGCATCTCGGGCTGAGAGTCTGCTGTTGAAGCTGCTCAGCCTGTGGTGCTTGTCACAGCAGACCAGGCAAACCTACACCAGGGAAAGGAAGCCAGCAGTCCATGGGGTCACATTGAGTTGGACACAGCTGAGCGACTTTCACATGCACGTTAAAAAACCCCACCAGAAACAGGTTGACATAGTTTTACACACGAATACATACATGTAAGCTTTTATATATGCATGTGTGTGCATATGTGAGTGCCAAGTCGCTTCATTTGTGTCCGACTCTTTGCGACGCTATGGACGCTATGGACTGCCTGCCAGGCTCCTCTGTCCATGGGATTCTGTAGGCCAGAATACTGGAGTGGGTCGCTGTGCCCTTCTCCAGGGGATCTTCGTGACCCAGAGATTGAACCCATGACTCCCGAGGCTCCACTGCAGGCAGATTCTTTACTGCTGAGCCACCTGGGGAAGCCCATATATGCACATATCATAGAAATTTATAAATGACATATGTTTTGTATTTATATTTGAAACATTTATATACGATCCGCACAGGACCCCTGCTCTGTTCCCTGTTCTGCGCTCTCAGGAAGCCCAGCAAGCAGGCCACTGCCTCAGGGGCTTGGAAGTCACTGTGGTCTGTACCTGAATCTTTTTTTTTTCCTTATTGTATTTTTAAAATTCGAGTATAATTGCTTTCCAATGTTGTGTTAGTTTGTGCTGCACAACAGTGTGAATCAGCTGAGTGTACACGTGCGTCCCCTCCCTCTTGAGCCTCGCGCCCCCCAGGTTATCACAGAGCAGCAGGCTGAACTCTGCGTGCTGCCCAGTGGCCTCCCACTGGCCGTCCACGTCACACGTGGTGTGTGTGTCTGTCACTCCTACTCAGTGCAGCCTGCCCTGTCCTGCCCCAGTGTCCACAAACCCGGTCTCTGTTTGCGTCTCCCGATGTGTAACTGCAGATGCATGCTTAACCCCTAACCTCATTCTCCAGAAACTTTGTCTCTGCAAGCATCCTGTTCATGACCGTGCCCCCTGCATCCATCCCCAGGCCTTGCTCCCTCTCCCCCTGCTCTGTTTTTCTCCACCAAACATTTCATCACCATCTAGGATACTCTGTATTTTGCTTGTTTATTTTGTTGGCTGTCTTCCTCACTGCTCTAGCCTTAGGTCAAGGCTCAGAGCTTAGTTCCTACCCACTGAACAAAAACACGTAGAGAGGCAGGGGTTTTTTGTTTGCTTGTTTAAGAAAAGAGGAAAGTAGTTTAAAAGGTAGAATTGTCCCACAACAAAGTACCTATAAACTCCCAAGACACTTTGCAAACCATCAGAAGCAACCATGCTATGACCCCTTCCGCTGTAACAGTGGACAGTCCCAGAACTCCTCACCTGGCATCTCATTAAAGAGGAGCTTCCTAGTTTTCTGGGCCTCGGGCACCCTTCATCTGAGCAATTGGAAAAAGAATTACCCTGTTAGGCCAGTGGCTTAAGTGCAGGCAGAACAAACATTGTACTTGGCAGGAGAGTAGCTAGTTTAAACAGACTTTTAACCTTTTAACTTCTTCCTCAGTCATGCTTCCCAAAGAGGAAAGAGGCAGCTGGCAGTCTTTAAGGCATTTTTTTTTTTTTTAAAGGAGTGGTTGAAATTTGATATGGAGACATTCTCCTGGTTAAATTTAGTTTTTCAAAGTGCTGGACAGTTAAAAAATTTTTTAAACAAACTTTCTGAGTGAATTCTATGTTCCAGGTAGAATTCTATATGTTGTGAGTGTGTGTGTGTGTGTGTGTGTGTGTGTGTGTGTGTGTGTGTGTGTCTGTCTGTCTGTCTGTGTGCGCGCTTAGTCATGTCTGACTCTTCGCAACCTCGTGGACTATAGCCCACCAGGCTCCTCTGTCCATGGGATTCTCACTGGAGCAGGCTGCCATTTCCTCTTCCAGGGGATCTTTCCAACCCAAAGATTGAAGCCTGGTCTCCTGGGTCTCCTGCATTGGCAGGCAGATTCCTTTTCCACTCTGCCACTGGAACCATCCCTGCTCCTAAAACCGGCTCAAAACACACCCGAGTTTCAAATGGAGACAGCATTCAGCAAGCCAACACCTTCACTTAAACACACTCTGAGTTGGGACCGCCTTCCAGTTGTAGGTACTGGGAAGAAGCCAGAGAAAGGAAACAAAAGACCCAGCCTCCACCTAGAAGGATGGGATGGGGCTCAGGTGGGAGGGAGTTCAAGAGGGAGGGGTATATACATACATACGGCTGATTTAGCAACTGCACAGATGGCTGATTCGCCTGTTGTGCAGGAGAAACCAAGAGGACACTGTAAAGCCGTTATCCTCCAATTAAAAATAAAAAACCCCACCTTCGGGGACTCCTGATCCCATGTCTATTGGATGAGGAAGCCGCCTGGAAAGGTGCAGTGAGCTGGCAGGATGCAGAATTAGCTTACAAGATGCTCCCTGTCCTAGGGAAACATACACCACCAGAGGACCTGGGTGTGGAGCCCAGCTGGTGGTGATGTCTGCCTGGAACCCCTGCTGGCCTCACCAGGATGGTGAAGTCACCCACTGTGCCTTGACTCTAAGCTTTCTTGAGCAGCTACTTCAGCCCACAGAGTGGTGAGCGAAACAGACACAGTCCCTCGCTCCTGCAGCTTACTTTCCAGAGAGGGAGACTGCATGGAAGGTCAGCGGTCTTATTCAGTACAGTGCAGCTGCTCAGTCACGTCCGACTCTGCGACCCCATGGACTGCAGCTCGCCAGGCTCTCCCTGTCCATCACCAACTCCTGGACCTTGCTCAAACTCATGTCCACTGAGTCGGGGATGCCATTCAACCATCTCATCCTCTGTCGTCCCCTTCTCCCAGTGAGTCAGTTCTTCGCATCAGGTGGCCAGAGTACTGGAGTTTCAGCTTCAGCATCAGTCCTTCCAGTAAGTATTCAGGACTGATTTCCTTCCAGATGGACTGGTTGGATCTCCTTGCAGTCCAAGGGACTCTCAAGAGTCTTCTCCAACACAACAGTTCAGAAGCACCAATTCTTTGGTGCTCAGCTTTCTTTATTGTCCAACTCTCACATCCATATATGATTACTGGAAAAACCAAAGCTTTATTAGGGAGCGGTAGAAAGTAAGCAGTCAGGGCCACGGAGGGATGGAGGGCGGGAGAGCGACTCCAGAAACTGGGGGTGGGGCCTGCAGTGGGCAGTGACCGAGGGCAGGGTTCGGGCTTGCGGGGCAGGAGCCGGGCAAGGCCTGTGCTCCCGGTTGGGACGCCCTCACACCCTGCCTCCCGTCCGCTTCTCCGCGCCCCCCCCCGCCCCCTCCTGCAGAGAACCGGGACCCACGCGGCCTCAGCAAACACTGCCCCCGGTGTTCACACTGGAGAATCGCCGTCGTCTCCAGTAAAGACCCAATCAGCACAACTGCCAAAGCCAGACGTCCACTCCGAAGTGAAGTGGCGACGGCGGTCCTCGTCTGCTCTGATTTATAACAGCACAACCCGCTTCTCGCCAAAGTGAGCGAAAACGACACCCGCCAGCGCCCCCGCAGACAGGCGGAGGACCGGTCCTCGCGGACGGTCACGGCCACACCTGCGCCTGCGGAGGAGGAAGCCAGGTACGGGGGGCCGGAGCCCGCCCCACGCCGGGCCGCCCGGGGCTCAGCCGGGCCGCGCCCCTGCGCTGTGTCCACCCCGGGACTCGACTCAGTCCGCCAGCCTCCCCCACCTGGCGCCCCCACCTGCACCCCTTCCACCTGCCCGGGCCTTCCGAGCGCCGCCCACTGGGGGAACGAGCGCGGGGCCGGCCCGAAGACACGTCCCCGGGCCCGGCGGGCGGCAGGTGGGCGCCCTGGGGGGCGGTCAGGGGCGGGGCCAGGCCCGGGGCGTGGCAGTCTGGGGCGGGGCCAGGCGCGGGGCGCGGGCGGCCTGGGGGCGCGGTCAGCCCGGGAGTGGGCGGTCGGGGGCGGGGCCGGCCGCCCTGAACCTGGGGCAGGCCGCCGCCGGCGGGACACCTAGGTGGGCGTCGGGCTGGGTCCCAGCTCCGGCCCAGCGCCGAGTCGCGCTTTCTCTTCCGCGTTCCCAGGCGTCCGGAAGGGAGAGTCCCGGCGAGTCCGCCTCTCCGCCAGTCCCGGGTCGGAGCAGCCTCGGGGCGTCCGGCGGCTGCAGCCGCGCACCGGGCGCACCGGCCAGGAGGGCGTGGGGGAGCGGAGGGGTGCCCCCTGCGGGAAGATGAGGAAGCCCGACGGGAAGATCGTGCTTTTGGGGGACATGAACGTGGGCAAGACGTCGCTGCTCCAGAGGTACATGGAGCGGCGCTTCCCGGACACGGTCAGCACGGTGGGCGGCGCCTTCTACCTGAAGCAGTGGCGCTCCTTCAACATCTCCATCTGGGACACTGCAGGTGAGGGCGGGGGCTTCTAGATGGAGAGAAGCGTCCCCCAGGGCAGGGTCTCCTGGAGCCGGGGCCCCCAGGCCAGGCGTCTGCTGCCCCACACTGGGTCCCTCCCTTGCTCTGCAGGTGCCCCCTCTTCTGTATCAGGCCCCTCCTCACGGTGTGCGGCCACCCTTGGCCCCTTTTTGTTCCTACTTGACTCCTCTGCTGGTTGGAAAGCTGAGGATTCAGCCACTGGGTACATCTTAGCAACATTCCAGGAAAGCACCCCGGGCCCCAAAGAGAGAACCCGCTGACCCCTGCTTATGGAGCGCCCAGCCCAGCCAGCTGCTGGTAACTGGAGGCACTGAAGCCCTCCCACCAACAGGGTCTCGGTCGCTGTCCACAGCCACCTTGAGGGGTGAGCAGAGCTGGTATAAACTGCCTCTCAAGAGAAAACCGAGGCCCTGAACCTTCCCTGAGGGCTTAGGTGGGAAGCAGAGCTCAGGTCCCCTCTCTCAATGCCAGACGTGTCTGTATGTTCCACTTATCATCGCCATCGTCAGGGCTCATGCATGTTATGGGGCTTTGAAGTGATTTTCTGCACAAGCATTTTGAAGATAGCCATTTGTTTGAGTAAATTCCAGGAGATAGTGGAGGACAGAGGAGCCTGGTGTGCTGCAGTCTATTGGGTCACAAAGAGTTGGAGATGACTTAGCGACTGAACAACAATAATTATTTTAAGTATGTGTAGTATATTTGTGGTTTTTCAAAGGTAGAATACATCAGAGGATCTTGACTCAACCTTTCAGTTTGTTAACTCTGTGTAATTACACTGACATGAGAGTGTTACAATAGAATATGTTTTCTTCCCCATGAAAAAGAATAAGATCCCACAAGTAAGTAAGCTGTAAATTAGTATGGTGCGTTTTCAACGGGCTTGACTTTTTAAAGCCTGAAACTTCAAGGTCTGACTTTTTAAATATCTGCACTTTAAAAAGTGACATTTACACTGGAACTTCCTGTGCAGAATTTAAAAGTTGCCAACTTGGGTGCACCAGTCTGCTGAATAAGCAAGAATATAACTCATCTTCTATTTAAAACTGAATTAATGATGGCTGCTTTCCAACGTCTGCCCCTCCTCCCTCCCTCTTGCTTTCTCTTGGCTGTCTTTTTTGTTGTTAGGGTTGTTAACATCTTGACTAATTTATCTGCAAACATCCTGTGAAACGCAGTGTCTCCTGGGTACAAATGCACCTCCCTTGCTTTGTTCTCTGCCTCCAGGCTGCAGAGTGAAGTTCCTCTGAGATCCTTTCCTTAGATGACTCCAGCATTAAGCATTTGGTAGCGATGGAACCCGTGCTCTAGAAATCAGACCAAGTTAACATAACTCTGTATGTTCTGCACAAGGCTGGTCCCAAGGGCCCTTTGGTTGGTTGACTGGACCTCACTGCTGCCTTGGTTTACACAGGGCTAGTTCAGGATCGGTGCTGGGGGACCCAAACCTAGAACCCTGCTCTGGCTGCCATTAGAAGCTTTTGCCACATGCGCGGTGTTTCTGGAGCAGGAGCTGATGCAGTGTTTCTGGAACAGGAGCTGACCGTTTGGTGTCAGAACAGGCATCTTGATATTCAAGTTTTGAAGAAGTAATGCCGATCAGCCACTTTCTTCTTTGGTGCTGAGAATGTGTTGCAGCCAGAATCTTTACTGTCAGAGGATTTTGAAATAAGGCTGATGAGATGTCCTGGGTGTCTGGTTGGGCTCCTGGGGGCAGCGACTCATTTCCTGGCTGCCTGGGAAACCCGCCTTCTTCCTGGAATCCCAAGTGTGACCTCAGCCGGGCCCCTGGGGCAGTGGAATGCCGGGATCTGTGGGCACATCTCTGACCTCCTGTGTACATTCAGGGCGCCCGGGGCTGGGAGTCAGCGGTCACCCAGGCCACCTCTGTGCCTGTGGGGTTAGGGAGACTTGGAGGGAGAAGGCACGTAGGACTTTCTGCCTTTTAGGTAATCCTTGTTGGAAAATGCAGAAGTTGAACTTTTAGGGAACCCCCTCTTTTTTCCTCCTTTTGCCTTGCCCTTAAAGTTTCTTTTGACCCCACCCTGTCTTCTAAGTTGCTTTCATTTTAATTTGTGTAACTGAGGCCGAAGGGTGAGGACCAGCTGGAGCACACGCGGTCACACGGGGTGGGCGGGTGCTGAACACGGAAACTGACAGGGAGGCGCCAGAGCTCCTGTCCCACCTCGGCACGTCCTTCCGACAGCAGTGCCTGCTGGCACCCCGAGGCTGCCAGCGGAGGGGTGGGGGGCGGAGCGGGGAGAGGAGGTGTGCTGGGGGGTTATCAGTTGGCACAGGGCTCCTCTGGAGGCAGTCGAGACGGGGCTGGAGCTGGTGGAGGGCACGCAGGACCGCGCTTTGTCCAGGGTCGGCACGTGGTGGGCTCCAGTTCCAGCAGAGGGAAGAGGCAGTCAAGGAGACGCATGACATCGTGTCGCATCGCATCACTGTTCTGGGGAAAATGCAGCAGGAAGATGGGAAAGTGAGCAGTGAGCCCACCAGACGCAGGGCAGACGCCAGGGCAGACCCCCACCAGAGCCCAGGGCTGACCCCACCAGAGCCCAGGGCTGACCCCGTCAGAGCCCAGGGCAGACCCCCACCAGAGCCCAGGGCTGACCCCGTCAGAGCCCAGGGCAGACCCCCCCACCAGAGCCCAGGGCTGACCCCACCAGAGCCCAGGGCTGACCCCGGTCAGAGCCCAGGGCAGACCCCACCAGAGCCCAGGGCTGACCCCGTCAGAGCCCAGGGCTGACCCCACCAGAGCCCAGGGCTGACCCCGGTCAGAGCCCAGGGCAGACCCCACCAGAGCCCAGGGCTGACCCCGTCAGAGCCCAGGGCTGACCCCACCAGAGCCCAGGGCTGA
The DNA here is from genome assembly GCA_006408615.1 of Connochaetes taurinus. Taxonomy (NCBI): domain Eukaryota; kingdom Metazoa; phylum Chordata; class Mammalia; order Artiodactyla; family Bovidae; genus Connochaetes; species Connochaetes taurinus. The sequence continues at coordinate 31,694 of SJXO01002128.1, forward strand.
CCCCGGTCAGAGCCCAGGGCAGACCCCACCAGAGCCCAGGGCTGACCCCGTCAGAGCCCAGGGCTGACCCCACCAGAGCCCAGGGCTGACCCCGGTCAGAGCCCAGGGCAGACCCCACCAGAGCCCAGGGCTGACCCCGTCAGAGCCCAGGGCTGACCCCACCAGAGCCCAGGGCTGACCCCGGTCAGAGCCCAGGGCAGACCCCACCAGAGCCCAGGGCTGACCCCGTCAGNACCAGAGCCCAGGGCAGACCCCCCATCAGAGCCCAGGGCAGACCCCACCAGAGCCCAGGGCAGACCCCACCAGAGCCCAGGGCTAACCCCTTCAGAGCCCGGGGCTGACCCTGTCAGACCCCAGGGCAGACCCCCCACCAGAGCCCGGGGCTGACCCCCGCCAGAGCCTGGGACTGTGCCCCGTCATTTAGCTCTCCTTCCTCCTTCCCCAGGCCTTGGGGTGGGTGATAGCTGACTCCTGTTTGAATGCACCTGAAGAGCTTTTCTGATGCAAATCCGCTTTCTCCAGCTTCTAGTGACACAGCCCGGTTTCCACCTGGGAGTCCCTGCAGTGCCTTTGACATCCAGGGCCTGCCTGTCGTCTGCTCCTGCAGACTGGGCTTCTCTAAGATGACCGGCTTTTCTCTTCCATGTTCCTGACTTCCTCCTGAGCCCTGGCCAAGTTGTTAACATCTGTATTTCTAACAGTCCGTTCAAAGGCAGACTTCCCAGGCGGCTCTAGTGGTAAAGAGCCCGTCTATCAGTGCAGGAGACGCAGGAGACGTGGGCCGACCCCTGGGTCGGGAAGATCTCCTGGAGCAGGAGATGGCAACCCACTCCAGCGTTCTTGCCTGGAGACTCTCACGACGGGAGCCGGGCGGACTACAGTCTGTGGGGTCGCAAAGAGTCTGACACGACTGAGGTGACTGAGCACACGCGTTCAAGGCGACCTAGGCCCTTCCCGCCGCGTTTCCGAGTTCACCCGGGCTCCGTGATTGTCCAGTTCCAAAGCCACCTCCACGTTCATTACAGCGGCGTCCGACTCGCAGGACCGCTTTTGGTTTCCTGCGGCTGTTGCAGTGAACGACCACAGACTCAGTGGCTTAGAGGAGCAGGCGCGTCCCTGATGGGTCTCACTGCTTAGAATCCAGGCGTCAGGAGGTCTGTTCCTCTCCGAAGCTCCAGGAAGGACTGTCTTCCCTGCCTTCCTGCCCCTGGAGCCCGCCTGCACCCACGGCTTCCTCCTCCTCCGTCTTCTAGCCGGCACGTCTGGTGGGCCGCTTCTCTCCTCACGGCCCTTGAACCCTGACTGTCATGCCCCCTCCCGTATCTGAAGGACCCTGTGATTACCCTGGGTGTGTCCTGGTCCTCCAGGGGCATCTCCTCATTTAGGGTCGGCTGGTTGGCCGTTTGGATTTGTACGTTTAATACGGCGTGTTCTCAGGCTCCGGGCCTGAAGACGTCTTGGTGGGGGCGGGGCGGGTGTTCTGCCCACGACAGCTGCTGACCACACGTGTGATTGCGGGGCTGTGTCACCTCTCCCTGCATTTTCCTCCTCTATCAAAGGGGGACAGCTGTAGTTGTTGCTGGGAATCCACCTGCTAATATGGGTCGTGTGTTCTGAGCAGTACTGGGAAGGAGGAAGCTTTGTGTTTTGCTAAACAAGCTTCTCCAAGCCCTGGGTGCCCACGACCACGATGGCCACCAGAAGCCCGTCATAGTGGGGCACGAGAGGCTTGGGTGGGTCACCAAGAAATGGTTCTGCAGGAAGTGGAAAGCTCCAGGAAGCGGGGCTCTGGAGCAGTTGGGTTAAGGTCTTTCTCTTGAACAGCTTAAGGGAACCCGGGAAAGGATGCTGGAGTTCCGACGTGTGAAGTCATGGTGCCTGGAGGAGGGGATGTCCTTGCTTGCACCGTGAACTTAGCGAGGAGGTCTGGGCTCCTGTGGAGGACCAGGGCCTCAGTCCCGTGAATGGCCGTGCTGTCCCGGGGGGCCCGTCTGGGCGGCCCCGGGAGGCACACGAGTGCAGATGCCAGGTGAGGTGGACGGTCCATCCGAGAACTACGAGCCCCTCTCTAGGCAGCTGCTCCTGGATCGGGGAGTGGGGGACGCTGTGTGGGAAGAGGGTGTCGTTCGGGCTGTGGACCCTGGAGACACGCTCTTTTTGATGGGGGCGGCGGAGCTACGGATCCCTGGTGCCTTGGCCCAGCCTGCGAGGACTGCGTGTTTAACCTCGAGAGGCTGGCGCAGAAGTGGGTAGGCAGCCTGTGCGAACTGTGCATGCAGCCAGCGGGCGGAGGGCTCCGATTTTGGCTGCCTCTCTTGGTTTATGAATGCGGCTGCTGAGTGGTTTTGAGGTCCTGATCCTGACCAGCAGGATGGGTGTGACAGGGATGGATGACCCCTCCTTTCTGCCGATTGGGGGGTGCTCACCTGGGCTTCACTGTCATCCTACTTTGTGTTATGGGCACCCCCCTGCCCCACCCCAGCATTTTACAGCAGTAGAGCTGAGTGGCTGCAGCAGGGACCGTACAGCCCCGGAAAACTCAGGTGTTCAGTCTGGCCCTTTGCAGAAATAGTTTGTGACTCCCGGTTTAGGTCCCATAAAAAGGAGAATACTTTTCTAAAAGTCTTTTCTGTAGCTCTTCTCTTGGCAAAACTCTGTTAGCCTTTGCCCTGCTTCATTTTGTTGTCTAAGGTCCGTCTAGTCAAGGCTATGGTTTTTCCAGTAGTCGTGTATGGATGTGAGAGTTGGACTGTGAAGAAAGCTGAGCGCCGACGAAGCATTGATGCTTTTGAACTGTGGTGTTGGAGAAGACTCTTGAGAGTTTCTTGGACTGCAAGATCAAACCAGTCCATCCTAAAGGAGATCAGTCCTGGGTGTTCATTGGAAGGACTGATGCTGAAGCTGAAACTCCAATACTTCGGCCACCTGATGCGAAGAGCTGACTCATTTGAAAAGACCCTGATGTTGGGAAAGATTGAGGGCAGGAGGAGAAGGGGATGACAGAGGATGAGATGGTTGGATGACATCACTGACTTGATGGACATGAGTTTGAGCAAGCTCTGGAAGATGGTGAAGGACAGAGAAGCCTGGTGTTGCTGCAGTCCATGGGGTCACAAAGAGTCAGACATGGCTGAGTGACTGAACTAAACTTTCTATAGTTGTAGAAACTCCCCAAAGAATTTAGCATTTAGGAAAGAGTTCAGGAACTGAGGAGACCCCTGATTCAGTTAAACTGGACAAGCAGCTCTCAGATTTCCCTTGGGGGTCCACCTGGAGCTGTACTGGGTGAGGGTGGGGCCTGGGTTTAAGATCAGCATGGGCTCCTACTGGGAGAAAGTTCTTGTAAATAAATCTTAGTTTAGACTTGGGATCTGGAAATTAAGCCTGTAAAGCCAGTGTTGTAGGTGGTCCACATCTTTGTGGGTGGTCCATGTCTGTGTGGGTGGCCCACATCTTTGTGAGTAGGTCAGCATCCTTGTGGGTGGTCCACACTTTGTGGGTGGTCCACATCTTTGTGGGTGGTCCATGTCTTTGTGAGTGGGTCAGCATCCTTGTGGGCGGTCCACACTTTGTGGATGGCCCACGTCTTTGTGGGTGGTCCACGTCTTTGTGGGTGGCCCACGTCTTTGTGAGTAGGTCAGCATCCTTGTGGGCGGTCCACACTTTGTGGATGGCCCACGTCTTTGTAGGTTGGTCACATCTTTAGTACCACTGAAGACTCTGAACGGGCCCCCTCTGGGGTTAAGGCATCATTTCCAGAATTCCTCTGCTTTCTTGAGGAAGTTAGTGCCTGAATATGAATGTGGGTATTAAGATAGGTGGAGGAAAGTCAGCAGCCTGGGCTCAGTGGGGTGGACAAAGCGCCCTTGTACTAAGAGATCTCAGAGGACAAAGGCTGCCTGTGTGCAGCTGCACGTGCTGGCAGGTCAGCCCGGAGGCCCCCTGGAGGAGGCGCCGGGAACTCTGGGGGTGGGTGGGGAGAGGTATTTAAGGCTTGCGGGTGCGCTTGGATTCTGGAAACTTTAACTAACTGAGGCCCACCGCATTCGTGAGCTAACACCTGGTTCGCATTTAATGTCTCCGGACAATAACTCTGTGCTTCGTTATCTTTAAGTTTGTGGGAAAAATAGAAAGTATGATCCCTAATGGAACTTGCCCTTCGCATTTCATTGAGACTTCGCAGAACTTCCCTCTTTGCGAAAAGGAAATTTCACACACATGTACATGCATGTACACACGTTTTTATTCTTGGAACGAGGCTTTGTCACGCGTATGATTTGATGACAGACCCTCGAGGCTCCTTCCTCCTCCTGTTTTGGAGACGGGTCCTCAGAGCTGGCCCAGGTGCCCTGTTCGGAACTCATCGCAGACGCCCCATCTTTGCTCCGCTCTCCCCTTTGCCGCGGCACCTCCTTCTCTGGGATCGTCCCCGCTCCTGATGACGCCCAGCTTGAATTGTGTCCCATCTTTCAGTGTCACCTGCCTCGTGCAGCCGTCGGGGATGGTGGAGCGGACTTTTCCATCCAGACCGTGCCGCCACGTGACCTCGTCTCCCTAACTGTGTTTCGCCTTCTATCTGGTGGTAGAGCGGTCACTGTCGCCTGTTCTTTCAGAAATGCAGAGAAAAAGCAGAATGGACGTGCATGGAGCTGTCGGGACCCGTGGGCACCCGACCTGACATTGCCTCGCTGGGGGCAGGGAAGGAGAGGAGAAGCCGGGGTGGGGCTGACATAGGACCAGCAGGGATAATGCCCGAAAGCTTTCCAAACCCAGTAGCACACGTAAACCTGCAGATTCCCGAAGCTGAGAGGACCACAAACAAGGAAAACCCAAAGAGACCCGGGCAAGGCTCACTATAATGAAACTCCAAAAACCAAAAGGCAAGGAAAACATCTTTTGTTTTTTTCCAGCTGCTCCGTGTGGCGTGTGGGATCTGATCAGATCCATACGCCCTGCAGTGGGGGTGTGGAGTCTTACCACCGGGCAACCAGAAAAGACCCAAGGAAACTATCCTGAAAGCAGCAAGTGGGGGAAAGTAAAGGTTATAATGACAGCAGATAACTGACTCATCAGACACCAAGGCGGCCAGAAGGAAGTGGTGTGGAACTTTCCAAGTGCTGAAAACAAGGATGAAGCCTTTTTTTTTTTAATTTTAGTTTTTATTTATCTATTTACTTTTGGCTGTGCTTGGCTCTTTGTTGCGGTGTGCGGGCTTCCTCTAGTTGGGGCGAGTGAGGGCTACCCTCTCGCTGTGGCTCTCGGGCTTCTCACTGTGGTGGCTTTTGTGGCGGAGCACGGGCTCCAGGGTGTGTGGGGTGGGGTGTGGCTGTGTTTGTGGAGTGTGGGTCCAGAGCGGTGGCACACGGGCTTGGTTGCTCCTTGGCGTGTGGAATCTCCCTGGACCAGGGATCAAACCTGTGCCCCTGCACTGGCAGGCAGATTCTTAATCCTCCATACCACCAGGGACCTCTGATGAAGACTGTTGATCTACGATTTTTGTTCGTCTTCACAAAAAGTGACTCTGGAAACAAGTGCCATACCTTGACTCAGACTTTTTCACCTATTCTGTTAATGACAGTATGATGCTATTTAGTATACAAGTGCATATTTAATAAGCTATCTAGGTAAACCTGGGAGGTTGTTTTTTTCTCCACATGAAATGTAAAAGCTTTTGGCTTTGTAGCTTAAAAATTGGGAACAATTTTTGCCAGTGTAGTAATTTTTGCTTTTTGGTAGATTATCTTATAAGGATTATTGAAAGTTTGCACATAGGCAGTAAAATTCACCCTGGTCTTTTCGTGCCTGGTTAGGAGTTTTGACAGACACAGCTGTGTAACAGCAAGCACAACCAAGATACAAACAGTGTGCGTCTTTTTAAAAAAGGTCCCTGTTCCTTCGGAGTCAGCCCTCGACTCAGCACCGGCCCCAGCCCTGTCTGTTTTCTGCCCCTAGCGCGGTCTTTCCTGGGCTCGTATGGGGTGGAGAGTTTTGAGCCCGGTTCCTCCTGCTTAGTGCATTTAAGGCTCACCTGTGTTGTGGTCTGTGTTCAGTCCTGTTAATTGCTGAGTAAAGTTCCACTGGGGGCTTCCCTGGAGGCTCTGGTGCCTGCAATGCAGGAGACTCGAGACGGGGGCTCGATCCCTGGATCAGGAAGAGCCCCTGGAGAAGGAAATGGCAACCCTGCTCCAGTATTCCTGCCTGGAAAATCCCATGGACAGAGGAGCCTGGTGGGCTACAGTCCACGGGCTCACACAGAGCCACGACAGTAATCAAACCACCACCGCCAAAGCTCCATCGGGTGGACGCGCTGTCCACACTGAGCGATGAAACCATCGGGTGGGCGCGCTGTCTACACTGAGCGATTAAACCACCACCGCCAAAGCTCCATCGGGTGGACGTGCTGTCCACCAGCTGAGCGATTAAACCGCCACCGCCATGTGGATGTGCTGTCCACACTGAGCGATTAAACCGCCACTGCCAAAGCTCCATCGGGTGGACGTGCTGTCCACCAGCTGAAGGGTATTTGGGTTGTGCTCAGTTTTTCGTGATTATGAATAAAGCCGCTATAAACACTGAGTGGAGGTTTTTGTGGGAACGTGAATCTTCACGTCTCGGGTCGGCCAGCTAGAAGGGCTCCTGGGCTTTCCATCAGTGTATGTTGCACAGCAGCCTGACACAGCCCCGTTAGTTAAAGAATCAGTTTTTTTATTTCCATGTGTTGAGAGACTCACGTTTCCATGCACAGACTTGGGGTATATTCTGGGGAGAGAACTCTGTAGCTTAGCTCTTGGACAGTTTTCTGAAGAAAATGGTCTGTCTCTCGTTTTCCTTAGCTGACTTTATGCAGGCACATGTGGTTAATTCTGCAATGGAAATTTCGTTGCTTTCCCTGCCAGGGTCACAGAAGTGTTGCTGGAATGGCAGGGTGCTTAGAGAGAGGCACCTGGAATAAGACCCACATTGTAAGGCTTTAATCTTGGTTGTCACTTGGCCATAAAACAGACACATTTAGCGGCCCTCTCTGTCTCGGGCACAGAGCCCTTTAGAAGGAAGCCCACTTGTGGAGCCTGGTGCCAGCTGCCGTGCCCGCTTACCCCCTTGTTCCCTCTGACAGATCATTTCCAACCAGCCTTCAAAACCAGCTCTTCTCTGAGATCTGCCTTCCTGCTCAGCCCAAGCGAACTCAAACCCACACACTTACTTGAGTGTTTCTATTCCAAGAGAAGGCCTGCTGAGTGTGTATCTCCTGCAGAGTGTGTCGTAAACACTGGGTGACTTGTTCTGTGGACTGAGAGGAAGTGGGCGTGAACTGGTGCTTCTCTCAACGCTGCCCTGGCCTCTGTGGGCTGGTCTTGGGCCTCTGACATTGCTCAGCTCGCCCACTGCTCCGTATCCCAGGCTTTGGGCCCGCATGGCCTCGGAGCTTAGCTTTGACTGGACAGCGTTTGCTCGTGGCAAAAATGAGGCCAGCGGGAGCGTCATCGGAGCATCCTCCGCTCCGGAAAGGCTTCACACCCGAGCATAGCAGGTGGCAGTACACGCGGCACACTGGGCGCCGCCTCATGGGGGCATGGAGTCTGCTATGATCCTGTCAAACTAGAGCAGGGCTAAAGATTTGCTTTTTCAGCTTCTTCCTCTTTCAGATGAAGAGTCAAGACTCTGAAAGTTATTTGTCCAACGTCGGAACAGAAGAGGGGCCAGAGCCGGGGTCTTGCGACGCCTTAACCAAAGTCTCTGCACCGTTAACACCTGGTTTCACGTTGCCGTTCCCTCCATCACGGATGCTGCCTTCATCTTTAGGGGCATCTGTGCTCTGACCTCCTCCCCTGCTGCAGTCTGCTCAGAAATCAGGGTGGTGTCCCAAGGACAGCTGGCTTGGGAAGTGTTTTCTCCAGGCGTCCGGGCTGCTGGCTCACGGCCCCGTCCTCCCGGGCCCCCTGCCAGCGTGAGTAGCAGGGGTGCCCTTGGCTTCTCGTGCTCCAGGCACCATGCAGAGTGCTGCTGGGGCCTCGTCTCTCATTTCCTACAGCGGCGTTGTGCGGTTGGTACTTTCACCCCCGCCTCTTCCAGACCAGGAGGCTCAGGGCCAGGTGGCATGGGGCGCTGGGGGCCCGGATTTGAGGTCGGCGTCTCGTCACGTGTAGTGGGCTCCTTCCCATCTGTCGGGGCACCACGCGGGCGCCCTCCGCGTGCAGAGTGCTTCCCCCGCCTGCTGCTGGGGGCGCTGCCCACGGAGACGCAGGTGAGGGGCAGCCTGGCTCCTGCACGCCTGGGCAGCACCCAGACAGAGCAGGACAGGTGGGACCCAGCCCTGTGCCCCTCGCCCTGACGGCCTGCCGCACGTGGGCTGGGCCCGTTCCTGACCTCTGGTTGGCGTTTACGTTCACAACTTAAAAAAGACAGTCCTTGCTTTATCTGTGGCTGTGCTGGGCCTTCATTGCCATGGGGGCTCTCCCCTAGGTGCGTGGGGGCCACCCTCTAGGTGCGGTGCTCGGGCTGCTCACTGTGGGGGCTTCTCCTGTTACAGAGCCCGGACCCGAGGTGTCAGTCTGCAGTACTTGTAGCACACGGGCTCAGTAGCTCTGGTGCTCAGGCTTGGTTGCCTTGAGGTGGGTGGGGTCCTCCGACCCAGGGATCGAACTGGTGTCCCCTGCATCGGCAGGCGGATTCTTAACCGCTGAAACACCGGGGAAGCCCCCTGTTAACGACTTTTGATTGCCGTGCCCTGCATTAGAAGTTTCAACTTCCAGTTTGTAGTTTCTCACCTGTTTTTGGAAAGAGGGTGCGGGGCTGGGACCTCACTTTTTTCCCCTCGGTTCCAGACGCGCATTCAGTTCCCATTCTTGAAGGGCCACTGGTGTTTGCACGTATGCCCCCACCCAGGCGTCCAAGGCCCCGGGTCTGAGGCCTGGCTGAGGGGAGCGGGCTGAGCCAGGCCTGCTGCATGAGGGTGTCCGCGCTGCGTCTGGGGGAGGCGCCGGCCGCGCGAGGGGACCCAGAGCCCACGGTCTGCCAGGGCGTTGCTTGAGAAGAATACGTTCTGTGGCTGTTTCTGGTTGGAGGAACAAAAGAGCCTTTCTTTCTGAGATGCTCCCACGTGTGTAAAAGCAGTGTTTCCGCGGGGAGTGGCCTTTGGGAGGGTGAGGGCCGCGGGCAGGGGCGGGCAGGGTGGGCGGCCTCCTGGGCCCAAGCCTCCCTGGTCCCCCCCGGCCTCTGTCCCCTGAGGAGGCAGCTGTGTTTGTCCTCTGGTACGAGCTGCAGTCGCTGCTTGTCACCCACGTTATGAGACTTCCCCAGAGGCCTTGGAAGCTCCTGCCTGTGTCCAGGCCGCCTTGCAGAACGCCCCCAGGAGTGGCTGGGCTGGGCGCGTCTTGGTTCCGAGTCTCCCTGTGGCCTTGCTCTCCTCACTCAAACAGGTGGATTTGTTCCTGGGACGTGAGAACACAGAGGAGGTGCTGTAAGTTTGTGTTTTCCTCTATTTCTAGAAATCAGAGGCGCCCTTATTACACGTTGTGGCCAAACGCACAGTGACTGAATGTTAAATTGCTAGAATCTTATCAAAAATCCTCAGCCACGGGAATTTCCAGAGAGGGCGTTTTCTTGAAAGACTAAGATTAGCTAGTAATGAAATCTAGCTCTTGAAGGTGTTTTTGTGTGATGCTGAACTAGTGTATCAAATGATACTCCAGGTTAGAATTATGGTTCTGCCTTGAACTGAAAACTTTTAAAGCAGGATTTATTGGCTCAAAGAATGCAGTGTTCAGAACACTCATTGGAAAAGATACACGTACCCCAACGTTCACAGCAGTACTATTTACATACAGCACGACAGCCACGACACGGAAACAGCCTAAGTGTCCATCAACAGATGACGGACGAGTGGATACAGACGGTGTGGTACTATCCCACCACGGGATACTACTCAGCCGTAAAGAAGAAGGAAGTATTATGCTAAGTGAAATGTCAGACAAAGACAGATATGTATGATATCACTTACACGTCGAATCTAAAGCTATAACAGGCCAGTGAATCTGATGAAGAGGAAGCAGGCTCACAGAGAACAAACTAGCGCTGCCAGTGGGGAGAGGGCGCTCGTTTGCATCTTGCCGAGAAGCTCTTTTGTTCGGAGTCACAGCTGAAGTGCTGACCTGGATTTGAAAGTGGAATGTTCAGGTGTGGAGAATAAACTGCATGGTGCGCTGGTAACACCGTCGGCAGAGATGGGTATAACACACGGCCTTTCAGGGATCTTGCACGAAACGAGCCGCGGTCTCTACAACTTCCCCGAGACGTGCTCCAGCACCGATTTTAGCCAGATGGTAGCTGCTGCTTCGGAAGCACTGAGCACCAGGGCTGACCTTGACCCTGTGTGTGCTGCGTATGCTGTAGCCCTGGAGCCTCTCACCAGGACCCGGAGGCAGTGAGGTGGGCTTTGCTGGTGGGGGTCTGAGCCGGGCGAAGTGATCAGCGTTTATGTGCTCAGTCAGCAAGCCAGCCCTGTGGTCTGAAGTGCGCTCACACAGATGGAGCAGCCGGCGGCTGTCTCCACCTGCCCTGGAGACGGTGGGGCCGAGCCCTTCCCTGAGCTCAGGTGCGGTCCCTGAAGACCGGGAGGGCGGGGTGCCGGGGATGCTCTGTGGCCGGCTGGCCCCGTGGCCTCGTTGGTGGAGGAGTGGGTTTCCGAGGAGCCCGAGGCCTGCAGAAGCCTGGGCCTTAGGCTCCGAGGGCGCGTCCTGCCCCGTTGGTGGCCGTGAGTCTCTGTGTCCTTGGTGTTATCTAATCTCGCTGTGCCCCTTCTTACCTGCCTTTGCCTTCTCTCCGGGGACGTTTCATCGTCCTCCTTGGCTGACCCTCAGCTTCTGGGCTCGGCCACCTTCAAGGAGCCCTGGGGAGGCACTTCAGCCACCATCTCAGCAAAGTGGCCTCAGGTCCCTCCTGGCCCCTCCTGATCCCTCCTGGCCCCTCTTGATCCCTCCTGGCCCCTCCTGGTCCCTCCTGATCTCTCCTGGCCCTTACTGATCCCTCCTGGCCCTTCCTGATCCCTCCTGGTTCCTCCTGACCCCTCCTGGCCCCTCCTGGCCCCTCCTAGTTCCTCCCAGCCCATCCTGATCCCTCCCAGTCCCTCCCAGCCCCTCCCAGCCCCTCCTGGCCCCTTCCTATCCCTTCTGGTTTCTCCTGACCCCTCCTGGCCCCTCCTGGCCCCTCCTAGTTCCTCCTGGCCCATCCTGATCCCTCCCAGCCCCTCCCAGCCCCTCCTGGCCCCTTCCTATCCCTCCTGGTCCCTTCTGGCTTTAGGTCTGATGGGCAACGGGGTGAGCACAGTCTGGACCCGTCCTCTCACCGGTTCTGTCCACACTCTTTTCGAGCACTTCCTGTGAACTGGACACTGTGCTGAGCCCGGGGGACCACGGTGAGGAAGGTAGTTGGCCTCTCGTCCTGGAGTGAACTTGGGTCAGGTTGCTGGCGATACGCCCAGCCTGTGTGACTGGTGCTCTGACGAAAAGCTGCGGGTGGCTGGGGATCCCTGGGGCTTGAGGCAGGTCTGCGGGGGGCACAGTCACCCTTCCCGTGGGGGGTAGTCTGTCTGTGCCTGCACGAGGCTTGAGGCAGATCTGCGGGAGGCACAGTCCCCCTTCCCGTGGGGGTAGTCTGTCTGTGCCTGCACGAGGCTTGAGGCAGATCTGCGGGAGGCACAGTCCCCCTTCCCGTGGGGGCAGTCTGTCTGTGTCTGCACGAGGCTCGAGGCAGATCTGCGGGGGGCACAGTCCCCCTTCCCGTGGGGGCAGTCTGTCTGTCTGCACGAGGCTCGAGGCAGGTCTGCGGGGGGCACAGTCACCCTTCCCGTGGGGGGCCGTCTGTCTGTGTCTGCAGAGACTCGACCGGCCCTGTGGTGTTCTGCCTGTTCCTGTTCTCTGCCCCCGTCCCCGAGGGCTCCACCTCTGGGCCCCCTTGACCCTTGAGCTGCTTAGGTTGTCGGTCTGGCTCCCTCAGTAAGTGACATAACCGAGGCCTTGAACATGTCTTTATTTGTTGTATCAGTTGGGAAAGTCGTGATTTTGCCCTTTCTTGAAAACTGTCTTTTAACATGTGTCGGGTGGAATTGTTGGCAAAATGCTTGACCAAATCTCATTCCTGTTCTAACAGAATTCAGTCCCCTCCTCCACATTAGAACGTTTGTCGGGCATTTCCTTACCTGGCAGGTGTTCATGCCACTGTTGGGGTTACTGGCTGCTTGCTTCCCGGGTGTTCTTGAGCAGCTGTGTGCTCTGGCCTCTGCTTCGAGATCTGTAGAGCTGTGCCACTAATTGTGGGGGTGGGATGAGGTGCCTGCGTGTGCATGCAGGTATATGTGTACATGTGTGCGTGTGTATACACATATGTTGTACAAGTGTATGTGTATATGAGTGTGCAGGTAGACACACACGTGTACGCATGCATGCAGGAATACATGTGCATGTGTGTCGTACACTTGCGTGTGTGTATGAGTGTGCAGGTAGGTAAACGTGTGTGCACGCACACAGGTAGACATGTACATATATGTTGCACACGTGTGCATATATGTGTATGAGTGTACAGGTAGGCATACACGTGTACACATGTGTGCCTGTGTGTTGTACACATGCACAAGTGTGCAGGTAGGTAAACGTGTACATGCACATGTGTGTACAGGCAGGTATGCATTGTATGTCCGCATGTGCAAGTGTGTGTTATATGTGTGCACACACAATGTATGCACACGTCTAGCTTGCCACTCTGCCCGGCGCCCGCAGCGACCCCTCAGCCAGGGTTGGCTCTGAGCCTTCCGAGGGGCACTGGCTGGCTGGCTTAGAGGAACGCAACTCCGCAGACTCCAGGAACCAGGGACTGAGGGGTGGTTCTTCCTGTCTAACTGGCCGCTGGTCCTGAGAAAGGGCAAGTCAGCATGAATGGAGGCAGTTTCTAACACTTGGAGTTCCTGCCGAGACTGCAGCTTTTCGGCAGGCTCCTGCTTCAGGGCAGCCTCAAGCGGCATGGCGCTCCTCTGGGCTCCTCTGGGCTCGTTTCATACAGCCCGGCTGTGTGAGGACATTGCGCTCCCACTTTTCAAAGCCCGTTGATCTCTTGTTCCCTTAGTCAGTACCTTTTCTGCAACAGTTGTAAAAGCTCGTTCGGAACGTCACTAATTCCCAGTCTGATGAACAGCCTGGCCGCTCGAGGAGACCTGCAGCTGTGCCCTGAGACCAGGGAGGGTGAGCTGCAGACGCTCCGGGGTTTACAGTCACCCCGCTCCTCTAGGGAGGCCGGGGGTGGGGGTACGGCCACCCAGACCTTCCTGGCCGGAAGCTGCATCTCAGCAGGCCGCCTGTGAGTCAGGGTCCAGGTCGGGAGCTGGGCTTGCTCAGCCACGGGCAGGTGAGCTGTGGCGTCCAGGGCAGGGCTCAGGCCACGGGAGCCTTCTGGCCTGCGAGTCAGGGCCCAGGTTGGGAGCTGGGCTTGCTCAGCCACGGGCAGGTGAGCTGTGGCGTCCAGGGCAGGGCTCAGGCCACGGGAGCCTTCTGGCGCGGTTTGCACACGCACTGTCACCTGTTTATCACTTTCCACCGAGCACCACCTGTCCGTCATCTTTCTACTATCTTACCTATCATCTGTCTGCCAGTCTTTAACCATGTGGAATTTTTTGTGATGAAATACACGTAAAATTTAGCAGTTCACTCATTTTTGTGTACAGCTTGGTGGCATTAAGCTCATTATCATTGTGTGACAATCACCACTACTATCTCCAGAACTTTCTCATCTTCCAACTGAAGCTCAGTCCCCATTAAACACAAACCTGACCCCCTGCCCTCCACCCCCCAGTGACTACTTTTTTGCTTTTTATCTCTGTGAATTTGACTCTTGGAGGAAATTATTTAAAATTTTTACTTTTATGTATAGCATAATTTTGTTATATTTAAATATGACAAACTAAGTTCAAGCAAAATACTTTTTGGTCAATGGCATTTAAAAAAATTTTAAACAGAATACTTTGATATAATTGATTTGAAAGAGTTTTTGTTCTGGTAATGGACGCAGTTATATCCGGGTACCTGATCACCCCCAGAAGGCACTTCTGATTTTAATCTGTCTGTGGACAATGTATTTTCTAGGCAATTGTATTAGGACACACCCACTCTGTCGAACAGGAGATAATTAGACTTGGTAAACATGTGTAAAATCCTCTGTTTCCTTCAGATTGTTCAGAAAAGGCTCAATATTCTCCCCTTGCGTTAGAATTACTATGCTGCTGCTGCTGCTGCTAAGTCGCTTCAGTTGTGTCCGACTCTGTGCGACCCCATAGACGGCAGCCCACCAGGCTCCCCTGTCCCTGGGCTTCTCCAAGCAAGAACACTGGAGTGGGCTGCCATTTCCTTCTCCAATGCATGAGAGTGAAAAGTGAAAGTGAAGTCGCTCAGTTGTGTCCGACTCTTGGCGACCCCATGGACTGCAGCCTACCAGGCTCCTCCGTCCATGGGATTTTCCAGGCAAGAGTTCTGGAGTGGGGTGCCATTGCCTTCTCCAAGAATTACCATGCTCCTCCCTTATCCTCGGGAGATGCGTTCCAAGACCCTCAGTGGGTGCCTGAAACTGCACGTGGAACCAAACTCTCCCTATATGATGTTTTCCCTACACCATCCATACGTTTGATGAAGTTTAATTTATAAATTAGGAACCGTAAGAGATTAACAACAATAACTAATAATAAAATACCGTAGTTATAACAATACTCTGTAATAAATAAAGCAGCACACAATTCAAAAGCTGCAAATCATTTATTTCTGAAATTTTCTATTTAATATATCTGGGGCCGTGGTCGACCGAGTGTCATCTGAAACCTCTGAGAGTAAAACCTCAGGTGAGGGAGGTGATTGTTCTAGGGAAACATCTGCTATGTGCTGTATATTTCTCAGGAGACTTTATTCTATGGAGAGGAAGACAAAAAGCAGGTTCTTTTAAGAATCCCTAGGATATCGACTGAGTGGGTACCCCAGACCAGAAGCCATTTTAGATAACTTAATACTTTGATAAAACCCTGTATAGAGTTAAAGCGCTTTCTTAACATGGTATTTGCAGTTCAATCTTGTCTTTGAAGCAAGTTAAAACTTGCTTCAAAAAATCTGAAATGCTTTTAGTTTCCTGCTTTAATAGGTAGAGGATTTCACAAATAATTGACTTTTTCTTTGATCATCTCGTTTTAAAAGTTAATTCTCCCAGGACAACAGAGTATCTGTTGAAGGGAAAGGAGGTTGGGATTTAATATCCTCATCTGTGAGAGTTTTTGTTTCTTAAAGTTAAATCTGTTACGTAACTGTATTTTCTTCGGATTTGCCATTTTTCTTAATACTAGACTGCTAAACAACGTCCCTTTGTTTAAATTGTTCGGTCCTGTTATTGAATTATTTTTAGTAAATCTATGTCTGAAAAGAATGAAGTAATTTGAGACTTCCAGTTTTAATTATTTGACCTTGAGAATTATTTCACAAAGCCCAATCAGTGAGTCGTAGGTGAGGGATTAACTTATGAGCAGGTAATTCTTTGGGTGGTTTGTACATCATAAGTATTCTTGCTTTTTGTTCAGGCTTCAAATGGCCCAACAGAAACAACAGAAATGACACAGATGCTGATTGGGGTTCATGTCATTGTATATGTATTGAAATGTGGAAATAAATACATTTTCCTCTCTCCCATGTGTTGGCATTTCTTGAGTTGGAAATCATTTGGGGTTTGGGTTCTTTTATTTATAGAAGAAAAAAAAAAAAAAAACCCTCATCTTACAGGCATGGGTTAGGATGATTGTGGTTAAGTAGTTGCCAACTGATCCAGGAGTGAAGTCCCACAAAACTGGTTTTCATTCTGATACTGGTGTCCGCCTGTGGGCCTCCCAGACTCCTAGAAGACTCACCTCTTCTGTGTCATGAAGCAGGGCTCTGTTTAGGATGCCTTTTGATGGTCACAGACGATTAAAAACAAAGGACCTGTAAATGCAAGCAAACTCAGTTGGATCATTGGATTTAAAACAGTTTATCTTTAAAACGCTATCTAGGCACCGCCTTGGCTGGGGGCATTCATTAATCGGGGCTGAGGTTTTAACTCTTCCTTCTGGCAGAAGAGATACCCTCACTAATATCATGGGGTAGGATTTTATTTTTTTCCTTTTCAGTGGCTCTGCTTTCACCTCCAGCTGGTGACTGTTGGCTCAGGATCTTTCCCTGCACGGAATCTTCCCAAGGTTTCCGCAGTGGTGACATGGAACGGCCATGGGGCCGGGGCTCAGCCAGGGAAGGGCCTGGTCCCTGGACCACCCCACCGGGTTGGTGGGGCCAGGCTGAAATCCCGTGGAGCCAGAAAAATGCGGGTTTCTGCCTTCAGAGCACAGTCACTTCAGGGCGTCCACACCCTGTGGGGGCTGTTTCCACTGCGTGTTTCCACTGGGTGCTTATCTTGCCTTTAGGGTTTGCTCAGCTTCTGATAACAGAGTGGTTGCTTCTTACTTCTTTACTTCTTCTAGACTTCGAGATTGCTGTTCTTCCGTCGCTGAGTCGTGTCCGAGTCTCTGTGGCCTCATGGACTGCAGCGTGCCAGGCTCCTCCATCCTCCACTGTCTCCCAGAGTCTGCGCACTCGTGTCCATTGAGTCAGCGATGCCATCCAACCATCTCACCCTGTGTCTCCCCCTTCTCCCGCCTTCAATCTTTCCCAACATGAGTCTTTTCCAATGAGTCAGTTCTTCCCATCAGGTGGCCAAAGTATTGGAGCTTCAGCTTCAGCATCAGTCCTTCCAGTGAATATTCAGGACTGATCTCCTTCAGAATGCACTGGCTGGATCTCCTTGCAGTCCAAGGGACTCTCAAGAGTCTTCTCCAACACCACAGTTCAAAAGCACCAATTCTTTTGTGCTCAGCTTTCTTTATAGTTCAACTCTCACATCCATACCTGACCAATGGAAAATCCATCGCTTTGACTAGACAGAGCTTTGTCAGCAAAGTGATGTCTCTGCGTTTTAACATGCTGTCTAGTTTGGTCACGAGCTTCCTTCCAGGGAGCAGGCGAGCCCAGGCTCGTCCTGCTGACCCAGCTTGGAGAAGGACTTGGTCTGGCAGTTCAGCCTTGTGCTCAGGATCTGGCCCCTAGATCTGGTGCCTGGGGTTCAGGACCGCCTCTGCCTGTGTGCCCCCAGCCCTGGCTCCTCTGTCAGGGCTCCCGGCAGGCCTGGGGGTGGGGGTGCGGCCGCAGTCCCCCTGGGGGATGGGAGGGGCTAAGTGGCCGCGAGTGTGGTGTGTGAGCTGTGAGCGCTGTAGACGTGTGAACTCTGGGGAAGTTATTCACAGGCAGTGCGCTCACTGTGAGAGCCAAACTCGCTCCTGCTTCTGCTCTGCCTGCTTGACGAGGTGACCCCTTGCTCGAGGGGACAGTGGTCACCCTGAAGCTCACCTGCCCATTTGTGACAGCCTCCCCTCTTAAGGCAGAGCCCAGGAGCTGCGGCTCGTCTGGATAATTCGTTAGTTTTCTTTGACATCTTCCTCACCTCTTCCTTATGGAATTTCTCAAAAAGGACAGTGGGCCAGACGTGGGTGGTGGTTTCTTCTTGTGCAAGGCAGCCTGGGGGTTGAAGGTCATTCGTTTGGGCAGCACAGGGTCGAGCTGGAATCAGTGAAGCGGCTTTGGGCATTTCTGTCCCTGTGACTGAGCTCTGTGCGCTAATCATGGCCTGTTTTCAGGAAGCGAGCAGAGTTGCTGACTCAGGCTCAGAAGGCGACACGTGACTCTTCATCTTCCCTGAGGTTGGGTGTTGAGTTCCCTGTTATCTCGACATCCTTGTCAGTTTCTGCTCCAGAGGGTTCACTGAAGTTCACGAGCCTCTAGCTCATGAAAGAAGAAGTGGTGGGGGGTGGGACAGAAGGTTCTCGTGGCCACCAGGATACGGCCCTTGTTCAATTCAGGACTTTCGGCGTCTGTGAATGGGGAGGCCATCGGCCTGCAGCCCGATTCATGCCTTCGTGGAGTGAGAGTTTCCTGGGACTGTCGTGATAAAACTCCACATGCCGGTGGTGGCTTAAAGGAGCAGAAATGCATCGTCCCGTGGGTCTGGAGGCTGGAAGTCTGAGATCAGGGTGTGGGCAGGGCCGTGCTCTCTCTGAAGGCTCCCCCTCCCTCAGCTTCAGGCGGGTGCTGGAGGTCCCGGCTGGTGGACGCACTGTCTGCGTTGTCGTCCGTCTGAGTGTGTCTGTGTGTCTTCTCTTCCTGTGTGTGTGTGTGTACGCGTGTTCGTTGCTGTCGTCCGTCTGAGTGTGTCTGTGTGTCTTCTCTTCCTGTGTGTGTGTGTGTACGCGTGTTCGTTGCTGTCGTCCGTCTGAGTGTGTCTGTGTGTCTTCTCTTCCTCTGTGTGTGTGTGTGTACGCGTGTTCGTTGCTGTCGTCCGTCTGAGTGTGTCTGTGTGTCTTCTCTTCCTGTGTGTGTGTGTGTACGCGTGTTCGTTGCTCTGACTCGTGTGTGTGTGTCAGCCGCTCGGTCGTGTCCGACTCTCTCCGACCCCACGGACAGTAGCCTGCCAGGCTCCCCTGTCCCTGGGATTCTCCAGGCAAGCATCCTGGAGCGGGTTGCCATGCCCTCCTCACTTCCTCTTCTTTCCGGGACCCCGGTCACACTGGATTAGGTTCCAGCCGACCGACTGCACCTCAACCTGCTTACACCTGCGACGTCCAGATCCGGTTCCAGTCACAGGATCCGGGCATGAGGGCCGCCACTGTAGGGCCCGCCACTCAACCCCCTGCCGACGGAGATGAGACTTTCGAAACTGCCTCTCTTACAGGACAAAACACAAGAATAAAAGATAAAAAGGGAGGCGATAGCTTGGAACCCAGGAAAAGACCGACACGGATCCTGCTTCGTTCCTCGCCTCCCCGCGCTGGGCCCGCGCCCCGCCCGGGAAAGTGGGTGCCCCTTGTCGGCTGTGGAGACCCGTCCTCCCCGTGCTTGTCGTTTGGCTGTTGACCACCCGGCTGGAGAGGGCGCGGCGGCTCCGAGAGCGCTGCTCCGTCCTGAAGCCGGGGGCGGGTGCCCCAGGATGGGTGCGGCGGGAGACCCCTCCCTCTGTCGACCTGACTTAGGAGGAGAAGCAGCCAGGCCAGCGAGGAGGACGGAGCAGGAGCCTAATGCAGTTTCCATCGCAGCGATCCTTGTGGTCGCTGAAGAGTCCCTCGGGCCACGTCCCCTTGCCGTGGGCCCAGCCACCAGTTGGGCTGCGAGGCTTGACCTCTGGCTGCCGTGGTGCCGGGTGCGGAGGGCATCGGGGAGCCGACCCATGCAGGAGGGGCTGGCGGGGTGGTCTCCACTCGGGGAGGGCACTGGAGAGGAAGGGGAGACGGTCCTGTCTGCTTCAGGGCCTGGCCTCACGAGCGGCCATGTTCTCATGGGGACATTTTGCAGAGAAGCACGTGTGTCGGTGAGGCTTCACCAGGGACACGGAACCAAGAGGATACGTGGATACACATCCTCCTGAGAGAGAGAGACAGACACACAGAGGGACAGACAGACAGACACGGAGAGAGACAGACGGACATGGAGAGAGACAGACAGACAGACAGACAGACA
>SJXO01002128.1:51657-76282 GCA_006408615.1 Connochaetes taurinus
GGGTCGCTGTTGCATCTCGAGTCCAAAACCTGGAAGCAGCTTTGGGCGGCAAGGTTGGAAACTCAGGCACAGTGTCTTATAACTCAGCTTGTTATCTGGGGGCCGGGTTCCGTTTTCTCCAGGAAATCTCAGTCTTTGCTCTTCAAGCCCTTCAACTGATGGGACCAGGCCCACCCACATCATGGGGGTGATCAGCTTTACTAAGTTGGGTGATTGCTGACGCTGATCACATTCAAAAGAACCCACCTGGCAACACCCAGACGCAGATCAGACCACACGACCGGGCACCACGCCCTGGCCGTGTCAGCCCGTAAGAGTAAGCATCACACCCAGCAGCTCAGTGGCGGACTCTCACCCTCATGCACTGGAGCCTCTGGGTGGAGGGTGGACTCTCAGCTGAAGCGGCTTTGCACACACAGGTAGAGGCAGCGTGCCCAGCGCTGGGCCCACACAGAGCTGACCTCCTTTGCCGCCCTGGGAAGGCGCACGGATGCGGCACGACAGAGCTGCAAGCATCTGTTCCTTGTGGCCGCTCCTGGGGGCAGCCGTTCCTCGGGCCGGTTTTGCACCAGGCTTGCTCTCAGTGTAGACACAGACACGCAGATGGAATGTTCTGGATCTCGCCTGTGGTGGTAACCTGTCATCAAAGCTCACCACGCTGTGCACGGCTAAACTAAAGTCGCCCTTCAGGTGGTTTGTTTACAGTGATGCGGGAGAGCTTGGAAACTTTGGAGAAGGGTTTTATTTCACATTTTACCCTCGTCTTGGATGGGAAGCGCGTCACAGCTCACTCTGGTCTGAGCCTCTCCAGGCTGTGCTGGGTCGTCTCAGAGATGGCCCTGGAGCGTCTCTGTGCTCCTAGCTCCGGTTCTGTGGATGTGTTTTTTCTCTTCATGTTGCCACATCAGTGTTTCTGTGGGTGTTTTCAGAGTTCCTCTTTCTTCCAGTGTCTGCCCTTAGATTTCCTGATAGACCTCGGTCTTCAGCTGGCCTGGAATAAGGGTCATTTACCCTGAATGACCGCCTCTTCTCTCCCTCTTCCGCTCACTTCCAGCTTCACGTCACATCCTCCGGGGGAGCTTTTAAAGGCGCAGGATACCTGCGCCCCAGATACTGGTTCCTGTGCTCCAGGGTGGGGGAGTCTGAACACCAGTATTTTTTATTTTTAATATTATTCTTTTTTGAATATCAGTATCTTTTAAAAGCTGCTCCCCCCCTCCCCCCATGATTAAAGTGTGCAGCCAGTTGTAGCAACATGGTTTCTGGTTGTTCAAAACTGTGTGGCCAAAAGGACATGCCCCTCGGGCTGAAGTACTGGTTGTTACCTGGCAGGAGGTGACGTCACCTGCAGCATCAAAGAGATGGAAGCTGGATGTGGATCTTCACTGCCCTGCGGCCGGCGGGTGGCTGTGGCCGCTGACATCTGTCCTCCCGCCTGGGGCTGGTTTTCAGCTCTAGTGGCACAGTGGGCGGAGTCACGTGACCAAGCGGCCCGGGAATGGGGGAGAAGGTCATCCTCCGAGAGCACGCCTCCTACGAATACGGAGGGTGTAGGAGACTTCCTCCCACTCCTGTCTCCAGCTCCAAGGGAGACTGCCTGGCAGGGCCACGTGGGTTCACCAAGCCTGGCAGCCTGAGCCTCGGCTGCATGGGTTAAACGTGAAGCAGCTAGCTGGTGACTTTTCTCATTGCGCCCTCAGGGCTGGTGCAGGGTGAGCCCGGTGTCCTGGCATCCCCAGAAGTGGACCATGAGGAAGAGGAAAGTGCCAGATTGCCTAGAGCTTCCACGCTGGAGCCGGGGCTCAGGGACCTGCTTGGGGAAAGAAAGTGAGAGAGAGAGATACTTCTCAGAATCCGAGCACCTGGGGAGGACCCTGCGAGCATCCCAGTCCAAGCCCATCACACAGATGGGGAAGTCTTGGCTCCAGGGGGTCTAGGAGCTGACGTTACAGCAGTCCAGACGCAGGGCCTGACTTCCGGCTCAGGGCACACTCACAGACTCCTGGGACGTGCTGCAGGGCCTCAGGTTCACATACGCCCAGAGCTGGCTGCAGACAGCCGTGTCTCGCCACCTCCCCACGTGGTCCTCACTGCCTCCGTGATGCCAGGAACGCCAGGCTCCTGCTTGGAGGCAGTTCGGGACCAAGTTCAGAGCCCCTGTTCCCTGTCGGACTGGCTGGTCTCAGTATGGGCACTACGCTCGCTGGAAAGTGGGCTAAAGGCTCTGGGTTAGATCCAGAGCAAGATTTGAGACTTTCAAACCTGAAAACTGCACAATCGTACATTCTTTAGCTGAGGTCACGGCATTCAGCTCGTTTGCGTTGGTCGATGGGTAGGTGGGAGATCCAGGGTTTGATCAGCCGCCTCGTCCACCTCTTTCCAGGCTGGCATTTGGGATGCTTTATGTCCTACTCAGTTATTTTGCTTTCTCTTTTGGTATTATGACTATTTCCTTTTTTGTTTTTTTTAAAGGGCAAACCAGACAGTTTTATCTGGAAAGGAAAGCTATTTTAGGCCTTGGGCATTAACAGTCGCCTTGTCCTCAGAGAAGACCACCAGACGGGGAAGCTGGCCTGCCCGCCTGCTGCCCTCTTGTGAAATCTAGCGGGTGGGGGCTGACGGTGTTCTTAGCTGCCGCTCACTGTCTGAGGTCAGTGTGTGAGAGGAAAGGTCCCGGCCCAGTGGCAACAGTGGGACAGCAATTCTTCTTTTCTTTTCTTTTCTTTCTGACTAAAGCCTCCTGCTGCCTCGGTCGGCATCTCCCACGGGGGTTCATGAAGGGAGCAGGGATGCTGTTTCGTGTCTGCCTGGAGGCGCAGAGGGCAGTTTGACCTGAGATTTGAATTAAGTTGTTAGGCAGAGGGCTGACCCGCTGTCTGTGTAGAAGGAAGGGACGTGGGGGAGCACCCGGGGTGGCAGGCTGCCCTTTCCGGCGGCGGGAGTCTGGCGGCTGTGGACTTGCTCTGTCTTCAGCATCCCGGGGGCTCACGGGACGCGTGCCTCTACCTCCTGCCAGGCCTGCCCGGGTTTCCCCCTCTCCAGCTTGCCTCCCCGGCAGATCTCCTGGGGAACGCTTGGGGTTTTGTTGGAGAGGTGGGTCCCTGGCTCGGGGTCCCTCTCTGAGCGAGGGAGGTGACTGGTTGAGTAAAGCCCCTGAGACCCCTCTCCTGAACATGGTGCCCTTCTCTGCGGGCTGTTCTCTCCAGGGCTGGCCACTCGGGCAGGAGACTGTCCCCCGAGGAGGCTGGCTGCCATCTGTGACGGGATGTGACCATCTCAGAATGACTGGGGTGGAGCTCGTTTGTGTTTCTTGGCCACTTGGCTGGAAGCTGATTTGTTGGCAGAGGCTGCTGTGTTTGGCATACGCATGTGCGTGGAGGTATCATGCCTGCAACCCACGCTCCAGAGACCCTGAACCAAGTGCTCTTTGTTTCCTTTGTGCCAGGGTTTCCCTTGTGTCCGAGAGGCGCCTACCCATGACCTTTCCTCTGAATACTGTATTTAAACACGAGCAGTAAAGTACCAAGTTTGGCCAGAAAACCGGGTTTCCTTACTGGCAGGTTAATAGCCTGAGATGTTGAGCTGACGGTAAACGTACAGAACTGTCATGAGGCTTGAAAGCGGGTGAGATTGCTGCCGGCGGTAAAGCGCAGGGGTTGCTTCCTGCTGTTGCTTTTGCTTGGCCACAGTCTGTGGAGTGTAGGGAATGCCAGCTTCTGGTAGAGGATGCTGGGAACAGATATTCCGTCTCTCCCGGTTCAAGGTCACGGACTCCCACGCTCTAACCCCTCTGTGGTCAGCGGGGGCTTCTGGACCCTGGACTGGAACCCGGGACCGTAAGAGCCTGGCCGGGGGCTGCTGGCGGGACGGGCGGGGGGCTTGGTGTTCTGCCCGATGGGAGAGCCCTGGGTGGGTTTGGGGGCAGGGGGGTCAGGTGCAGGATGCCGGGGGTGAAGCGCTGGTGTCACCTGGGGCGCGTGCACGCAGACGGCCGAGCTGTGCGGGTACAAGGTCGGGACAGGGGGTCGTCCAGTCTCTGCCGTCGCTGACAGGGCGGGGGGGCTTGGGGGGGGGGGGGGACGGAGCTCGGAGGATCGGGGAGGAGGGACTGCCTGAGGGCCCCCGCTGCCGGCCTGGGTCGGGGCTAGCTGGGTCCACTGCTGCTGGGTGTTAAAAGTGAACTTTGACCCGAGAGGTTCACATCTGCCTGAGGCCTGCTGGAGGCAGGGGCGGCATGGGCAGGGTCAGGCGGCGTTGGGGCTGCTGCACCCACACACCCCAGCAAGGAATGAAAGCAGACTCCGGGCCCCGCTCCCGCCGAGGTCAGAGTCCAGCTCGGGGCAGGCGTGTCAGGGTGTTCTGAAGGACGGTGAGCCCCGCACACACCAGGGAGTGTGGGCCAGCGGTCCAGGGGCCTCTCCTGGCTCCTCCGTGGGGGCTGGACACGCCCAGAGAGGCCTCCCTGTCACAGAGCCCACCCTCCTGCTGCTTACCGCGTGACAGGCCAGTAAATCGAGGGATGGGTTGTTGGGGCCAGGAGTAGCCTCTCTGCTCGGACAGCCAGCAGACCGAGAATGTAGGCGACGAGCGTCCCCAAGACCCACCTTCCCCGAGTTGGAGTCCAGTTTATTCTAGAAGGGCAGGGGCCGGGCTGGTTGGTGCCAGCCTCTTGGTGCCGGGGTTCCTCGTTCTGGCCTTTGTCTGCAGGTCCGGCGCCACCTCTGGCAAGACGATCATTGTTTTCCTGTTCTGCAACCTTTTATCTTGAGATGAATGGAATGAGTTGTACCTTCAAAGGCCAGAGCCGGGAGAATGCGTTTTCCAGCGTATTCCAGGCGGCAGGCGGCGTTCTTTTACAGAAGGTGCTGAGCCAGCGTGACCCAGCGCGGGTCACCGCACGAGGGTTGGCGCTACAGGAACAGGTCCCGTGCGCAGAGTCCGGCTTGCTCGTCCTGCTCTGCACGCAGGCCCAGGGCAGGGGTCTCTCTCCACCTGCGCAGGGGGCCCTGGGACGCCTTCCGGAGGGGCCCCTCCTGCATTTAGGGGCTGCCCTTTGTGCCCTCAGTGAGCCGTCTGCCCGTCCTGAACGAAAAAGAAGGGGAACGGGGTGGGGGGCGTTTGGGAAAACCCGGGGATGAACACGGTCCCACGTGGACGCAGGAGACCCCGCTGAGAGGGGCGCCGTCTTGCCACCGTCTGTGGTCTGGGCCTCGCGCTCCAGGGCTTCTGGCGATTTGACGTGCCAGAATGAAGGGAGACAAGCGGACGGAATTTCAGTTCTCTGGGGCTTCGATGCAGCAGGGTTTCGGGTCTTCCACTTTCCCCATCACCCCCTCCCCCTGTGTCTGCAGTTCAGAGTAAAGGTGGGAGTTGAGACGGGGTCAGGGTGTCATCTTGTCGTGAACGAGGCTCCACCACCTAGCAAATCAGACCAAGCTGTTACGAAATCAAGAAATCTTAACATAAGAAAACGCCGCGCTTTCCCTTTTTCTAAACAAACGGAGGGATTTTTGCGGCTTCACGTGTGCAGAGTTTAATCGCCCTGAGTGTCACTGTGGAAACGTGTGTCTGTCAGCCACATAACCAAGGCCTCCACTCGGGGTTGTGCTGAATGTGCCAGGGCCCGGGGGGAACCCAGGCCAGGACAGGAAGGGGGCCGGGGACCCCCTGGAAAGTCACAGCAGAAGCCCTCGGGGGTGCCCACCCTCCCCAGAAGACCAGAGAGGAGGGCTGCCCAGGGGAGAGCCATGCTGTGTTCTGGCTGTGACTGCTCAGCTCAGAAAGCACCCTGAAAACTGAGAAAGCAAAGAGCGCCTCGGGCTGGGTGTGGCTCTCAGTGGGTGCGGCCGGGGCTGGGCTCCCCGGCCCGGCACTGTGTCCTGGTGTCCGGTCCTCCTGGAACCTCTGTCCCCCTCGGGGGCTGCCCCTGGGGCTCCTGCCACCCTGATGGGTGCCTGTGGGCAGGGGAGGGAGGGAGAGGAGGCGTGAGGGACCCGAGGCTGCTCCCTCTGCTGCCACTGCCCGCTCTGGGCAGGGGGGTTGGCACAGGCTTCGGGGCGGGCCCGCCCGCGGTGGGGAGACATCCCTGCCTGCTTTGCGTGTGGTGTGCACAGCAGCACTCAGCTTGGCTCGAAAGCTGAGTTGCTCTCTTTTCCCTACAGGAGAGCACGTTTCCTTAGTGTGTATGTTCTGAGCTCCTCCTTTGGGAGGCCTGCAGCCTGGGGTGGTGGTCTCGGAGGCAGGGCAGGGACTGGGGCTCTGGGAGCTGGGTGAGCCCCCGGGGGTGGGAGTGGGGGCGGGCCGGGGAGGCAGACGGCCCGCTGGGAATGGGTCCCAACCCCGTCATCCAGAAGCCAGACCCTGGTGGGAGCGTTTCATCTAAGCACCCCGGAGTAAGATGCAGGAATAGGGAGCCCCCAGCCGCCCGTGAGGAGGCGAGCAGGGCGCGGGTGCCCCCCTTGTTTTGTCGGCTCCCTGTGCTGCGTGGACACGACTGTGCAGGAACGGCCTGCATGGGGGCCAGCCGTGACCCCGTCTCCGCACAGCAGGGTCCCCACCCGGGCCAGCTGCAGCCGCACCGACTCTTGGGGTCACGGTTCCATCCGTGGTCCCTCCCGGGGGTCCCTCGTGCACCGTCAGGGGGCTTCTCCAGACAGGAGAGATAACCAGCCGCTCCCTTTCCCCTCGCAGGGCGGGAGCAGTTCCACGGCCTGGGCTCCATGTACTGCCGGGGGGCGGCTGCGGTCATCCTCACCTACGACGTGAACCAGGCCCAGAGCCTGCTGGAGCTGGAGGACCGGTTCCTGGGCCTGACGGACACGGCCAGCGCCGACTGCCTCTTCGCCGTCGTGGGCAACAAGGTGGACTTGAGCGAGGAGGCGCCCGGGGAGGGCGGCCAGGGAGGAGGACGTGACCCCGGGCAGGCGGGCGGGGGCGGGGGCGGCGGCGGTGGCCCGGCCCCCTGGCCGTCCAAGCAGGTGCAGCTGGAGGACGCGGTGGCCTTTTACAAGAAGATCCTCAAGTACAAGATGCTGGACGAGAAGGACATGCCGGCTGCCGAGCAGATGTGCTTCGAGACGAGCGCCAAGACCGGCAAGAACGTGGATCTGCTGTTCGAAACGGTGTTCGACATGGTGGTGCCCGTGATCCTGCGGCAGAGGGCCCAGGCCCTGCCGCAGACCGTGGACATCGCCAGCGCCCCGCCGCCCGCAAAGGCCAGATCTGCGTGCTGCTCCTGACGCGCCCCGGCCCGGCCCCGGGGCCCCGGGTGGGCCGAGGGGCCGATCGGGGTCACTCTGTGGGACTGCACGCGGAGGAGGAGCCGGGAGGAAGTGCCAGCCGGTCCCCAAGACAAGGGCCGTGTGACCGGCCCCCCGCGTCCATCGCTGCCCTGGGAGGTGGGAAGCAGACGGATCGTCCGGAGGAGCCACCTGCAGAGCTGGGCTCCCTGAGACTGATGTCCCCTCGCTGCCCCGTCCTAACACCTGGCCTCTGACAGGTGTCCCCCTATCTCCACACCTGCAGACTCTCCAGGGATCCTCTTCACTGTGATTTACCTTTGACCCAGCCATTCGGAACTTGTCTCTTGATGCCTCGTAACAATTATTGACAAATGTTAATTTATATAAAATCAGGAGTCGCTGTTTTTGTACTGCTTGCAGCATTGTGAGCCACTTTATTATTAAAAAGTATTTTAAGAAGAACCTTGGTTTAGACCTTATTTGTGCCCCTGTGGGCTTTAATGTCTGTTACATGGACTTGCAGTTTCTCACGTGGACTGTGGGTGAAGCATGACCTCACGCTTTTGCAGCATCCGGGACCAAATTCTTACCCCAGGTCCTCACTGGGCTTTTCAGTAAAGAATCTGCCTGCCAATCCAGGATGACCCAGGTCCAGTCCCTGGGTGGGGAAGATCTCCTGGAGGAGAAAACGGCAACCCACACCAGGGACAGAGGAGCCTGGCGGGCTACAGTCCACGGGGTCACAGAGAGTCAGACACGACTTGTGACTAAACAACAACGGGCCCTCATTGCCTCTGCAGAACGGGGGACAGCTGGCCTGCACTTCCCCAGGCCGGTGTCCAGGAGGCACCCACACAAGACCCCTACACACACAGGAGTCGCCGTATCCGTGACTTTTCTTCTCCTTCATTAAAAAAAAATAGTAATCAATACATTGTCACTCATTTCACATTTAGTACTCAAACCACCTTGGGAAAGGTAAATTGTCCATTTACACATATTTTCTCCCTCTGTCCAGATCAGAGGACTAAGAGTCGTGGAGATATTCCATTTAAAAACATAAATAAAACCCGCAAGTGTCTCAAGCAGAAGTTAGCAGACTGCACTCTTGGCCAGATAAGCCACGCCTATTGTTATAAATAAAGTTTCATTGGCACTCAACCTGTTTGTTTTATATGCTCTCAGAGGCTACAAGGACCAAGCTGAGAATTTTCAGCAGAGATTCTCTGCACCACGAGCCCACAGGAGTGGCTCTCCAGCCCTTAACAGAAAATGTTTGCCCATCCCTGCTTTTAACGCCTTGTTATCTAACAGAAATATAACGCAGATCACATATGTAATTCTAAATGATTTAGTAGCCATATTAAAAATTGAAAAGAAACAATTCCAGTAAGATATTTTAGCCCAGTAGATGCAAAATAGTATGATTTCAACATATGACCCGATACTAAAGTTTTCTGGTGGCTCAGGTGGTAAAGAATCTGCCTGCAGTGCAGGAGACGTGGGTTTGATCCCGGGGTTGGGAAGATCCCCTGGAGAAGGGCATGGCAACCCACTCCAGTATTCTGGCCTGGAGAATCCCATGGATGGAGGAGCCTGGCGGGCTGCGGTCCACGGCGTTGCAAAGAGTCGGACGTGACTGAGCGACTAAGCACAGCACAGGGCCCCTTGCTGGGGCTGCTTGGCTGATGGCTGTGTGAGCTTAGGACACTCCTATCTTTTTGCTGCATGAAAACCTTACAGATTCCAGATATTTAGATCAGCTTGTATGCCTAGTTGTCTTCAAGACACAAGTTCCAATAATAGAAGCAAACCTGAAGGCCCTGTCCCTGCTGACCCCTGTGCAGGTTGCCTGGGCAGTTGCTGAACCTGAAACCTCCTTTCCAGGGGTGGTGGGTGGTCAGCTTTGTTCTTAGGAGATGCCAAG
Organism: Connochaetes taurinus; assembly: GCA_006408615.1. Classification (NCBI taxonomy): domain Eukaryota; kingdom Metazoa; phylum Chordata; class Mammalia; order Artiodactyla; family Bovidae; genus Connochaetes; species Connochaetes taurinus. Next base: position 60,826 of record SJXO01002128.1, read on the forward strand.
AGAGGGAGGCTGTGAGAACACAGCTTTTGTTTTCTTGTGGAAGTAAAAGTGTTAGTCACTCAGTCGTGTCCAGCTCTTTGCAACCCTGTGGACTGTAGCCCACCAGGTTCCACTGTCCATGGGATTTCCCAGGCAAGAATCCTGGAGTGGATTGCCATTTCTTTCTCCGGGGGTCTTCCTGACTTAGGGATCGAATCCAGGTTTCCTGCATCACATGCAGACTCTTTACAACATCTGAGAACTGTTCAGTTCAGTCGCTCAGTCATGTCCGACTCTTTGTGACCCCATGAATCGCAGCACGCCAGGCCTCCATGTCCATCACCATCTCCCGGAGTTCACTCAGACTCATGTCTGTCGAGTCCATGATGCCATCCAGCCATCCCATCCTCGGTCGTCCCCTTCTCCTCCTGCCCCCAATCCCTCCCAGCATCAGAGTCTTTTCCAATGAGTCAACTCTTCACATGAGGTGGCCAAAGTACTGGAGTTTCAGCTTCAGCATCATTCCTTCCAAAGAAATCCCAGGGTTGATCTCCTTCAGAATGGACTGGTTGGATCTCCTTGCAGTCCGAGGGACCCTCAAGAGTCTTCTCCAACACCACAGTTCAAAAGCATCAATTCTTCGGCGCTCAGCCTTCTTCACAGTCCAACTCTCACATCCATACATGACCACAGGAAAAACCATAGCCTTGACTAGATGGACCTTAGTCGGCAAAGTAATGTGTCTGCTTTTGAATATGCTATCTAGGTTGGTCATAACTTTTCTTCCAAGGAGTAAGCGTCTTTTAATTTCATGCCTGCAGTCACCATCTGCGGTGATTTTGGAGCCCCAAAAAATAAAGGCTGACACTGTTTCCACTGTTTCCCCGTCTATTTCCCATGAAGTGATGGGACCGGATGCCATGATCTTCGTTTTCTGAATGTTGAGCTTTAAGCCAACTTTTTCACTCTCCTCTTTCACTTTCAAGAGGCTTTTTAGTTCCTCTTCACTTTCTGCCATAAATCTCATGATGTACTCTGCATGTAAGTTAAATAAGCAGGGAGACAATATACAGCCTTGACGTACACCTTTTCCTATTTGGAACCAGTCTGTTCCATGTCCAGTTCTAACTGTTGCTTCCTGACCTGCATACAGATTTCTCAAGAGGCAGGTTACGTGGTCTGGTATTCCCATCTCTTGCAGAATTTTCCACAGTTTATTGTGATCCACATAGTCAAAGGCTTTGGAATAGTCAATAAAGCAGAAATAGATGTTTTTCTGGAACTCTCTTGCTTTTTCCATGATCCAGCAGATGTTGGCAATTTGATCTCTGGTTCCTCTGCCTTTTCTAAAACCAGCTTGAACATCAGGAAGTTCATGGTTCATGTATTGCTGAAGCCTGGCTTGGAGAATTTTGAGCATTACTTTACTAGCATGTGAGATGAGTGCAATTGTGCGGTAGTTTGAGCATTCTTTGACATTGCCTTTCTCTGAGATCGGAATGAAAACTGACCTTTTCCAGTCCTGTGGCCACTGCTGAGTTTTCCAAATTTGTTGGCATATTGAGTGCAGCACTTTCACAACATCATCTTTCTGAGAATTGTAGCCCATTCCAAAGAGAAAAGGGGTCAATTCGGTTACTTTCCATTGACGTAGATTAGTTTCCCATTTACTGGGTGGAAGGTGTATTTATTTTTCCATAAGGTGTGTCTCTGCTAAGGAGAGCTCTGGGAGACCCAGGAGCCCATCATGAAGAGGGAAGCATCCTGTGAAGTCACTTCTGTCTCTGAGGCCAGGGTGGCTGAGTTCTCATGGCCCTTTCCTCCTGCGCTGTCTCGCTCTGAGCATCCCCGGCTCATGCCCTTGAATGACCTCTGTCCCAGAGGATGGCCCAGTATGGCACCTTCTCCATCAACAGCGTGTGATCCTTGCACCCTCATGGCGGCCCTGAAGAGCAGGCTGCGCTCTGGGCTCTGTCCCAAGGGGACCCCGGGTGCCAGCCTGGCCTCTCACCAGGGAGACTGTCCCGGGGTCTGAGCTCACGCACGGGCTTCTGGCCGTGACCTCTTGGGGACCAACTAGAAGGTTTCAGCTCCTCTAGTGAGCCAGCTGGTGGAAAAGGAGGGGGTCCTCGGCTGGGACCCCGAACGTTCCTTCCTTCCTTCCCTTGTTCAGATGCAGCTGCTCTGGGTCTGGGAGGCTGCGGACAGCCCTGGGTTTACCTTCTGAGCTTTCCCTCAAGTGTCCCCTGAAACCTCCTTCTCAACAGCAGCTCCAGGTTGGGTGTTTCCTAGGGGGCTTGAGGCGTCCTTCATGGGAAGCTTCAGTTCAGCTCAGTTCATTCGCTCAGTAGTGTCCGACTCTTTGAGACCCCATGGACTGCAGCAGGCCAGGCCTCCCTGTCTATCACCAAATCCCGGAGTTTACTCAAACTCATGTCCATTGAGTCGGTGATGCCATCCAGTCGTCTCATCCTCTGTCATCCCCTTCTCCTGCCTTCAATCTTTCCCAGCATCAGGGTCTTTTCCAATGAGTCAGCTCTTCGCATCAGGTGGCCAAATTATTGGAGTTTCAGCTTCAACATCAGTCCTTCCAATGAACACCCAGGACTGATCTCCTTTAGAATGGACTGGTTGGATCTCCTTGCACTCCAAGGGACTCTCAAGAGTCTTCTCCAACAGCACAGTTGAAAAGCATCAATTCTTCGGCACTCAGCTTTCTTCACAGTCCAACTCTCACATCCATACATGACCACTGGAAAAACCATAGCTTTGACTAGAGGATGCTTATGTTGTAATCTGGGCTTCCCAGGTGGGCCTAGTGGTAAGGAACCTGCTTACCAATGCAAGAGACGTAAGAGACTTGGGTTCAATCCCTGGGTCGGGAAGACCCCCTGGAGGAGGGCATGCAACCCACTCCAGTATTCTTGCCTGGGGAATCCCATGGACAGAGGAGCCTGGTGGGCTACAGTCCATGGGGCTGCCAGGAGTCGGACACGACTGAGCTGACTTTGCACACGTGCACACTCGTATGTTGTAATCTGGGTGTGGAAACATGGGTCTCCCTTTTCACAGGCTGCGAGGCTGGGATCTTACGAGAGCAGTTTGGTCGTTTCTGAACCTGCCCTCCTGGTGGAATCGGCGCTGCCTGCTGTTCTGGGAGCCCCCTCCTGCAGACGTCTGGCAGCTCTGCCTCCAGCGCGGTCTCCCTCTGGCTGAGGTGAGCGGGGCTCAGCACCCGTGATGCCGTGGGCAGTGATTGGAGGTGGTCCTGTCCTCCAGAGGGAAAGGGCTGGACTGACTTGTGCTTCCCATGAGCTCCGCTGGTCCCGCACGTGCAGAGCACCTGTGCTGATGTCCATGACACCCGCGAGTCACCGAGGGAGGCAGGCCCCGGAGAGCAGGACCCTGTGTGGGAGCCGGGGTGGCCTCCCCAGGGCTGCGGTACAGGATCCGCTCCAGCCGCGGTGGTTCTTTCCTTCCTGTAACTGGGGGGGCTGGCCCTCCTCTGCGTCCCCCCACCCACTCCCATTAGATCAAACCCGCTCCCTTGGGGCTTGGGCCCATCTTTCCTACTTCTCCAAGATGGATCCTTTAGCCTGCCCTGGCAGAACTGGGCAGGGCTGCTGGGTCTGTGGTGTAGACACCGCACATGGGTCTTCAGTGTAGACGCCACACACAGTGTGTCTGCTCTGGAGGCTCTGGGGCCTCGTCCTCTCTTGCTGGATCCTAGAGAAAGGCCTACCTTGCCCATTTGCAGGATCTTCTTCCATCCCATGGACTGACCTTGAACTCACTGGCCCTCACCTGGGAGTTCGATATGGAAGGCAGCTGGTGTGGGGGTGTGAGGACCCAGGCCCAGTGTAAGGACGGGTGCTTCTGGGGCCAGAGGCCCCTATGGCTGGAGAGGGAGGCCCCCACCGAGCCTGGCATCCCGGAGCCTCCTTCCTTCTGGAGGTCGGCGTGGCTGTGTAGGTTTCTAAAGGGCAGTCACCCACTGCCCAAGACGAGGAGCGCCCCTCATTTTACCCCAATCTGGTTCTGTCCATTGGCAGAGTCGCGGGGGCCCAGAGGGAGTTCCCTGGGAGCTCACCTCTCGGGCCCAGGGCGGCCAGCATCTTGAGGAGGAGAGCTGGGCGGGCCCCGGGCCGCTGTCATCTTGGGCCGCCCTGCGGTGTGTCTCAGGGGACCCTGCCCTCCTCCTCCTGGGCGTTACCGGCTCATCCTCCTGTGTACCGGGGGCTCCTCACTGGGGGCGAGGTCCTCCGGGGGGAGGGAGGTGCGGGGAGCCCTGAGCAGAGTCCTCATAGTCTGAGTGCAGGAATTCCTCACCGGGAGCCTGCAGGTGGAAGGCAGAGGGGAGTCTTCTGATGAGTGCAGTGAGAGGTCAGCTCCAGGCGAGTGTGTGGGTCTCTGTCTTGGAAAAGCTGGACCCTGCCCAGCGGCCTCTGGGAAGTGGCTGTGATTTTAAGGCTGTTTTACACATCGAATGACCCACAGGCTCCCATTCTGCCTCCATCCGGAGGCCCTTGGCTCCTGAACTTGGCTGTGGAAGGAGGCAGGGCCTCCATGAGTCAGTCTGCACTCGGCCAGGCCCCCGGGGTCACCGTGCAGGCGGGGACGGTGTTGGGGCTCCTGGGATATATCTCCCCCCTGCAGTCACCCTGAGTGACCCAGGCGCCGTGTTGGGGCTCCATCAACAGCAGCGATCTGGGGACATCGGCTTGGTATTGGGGGAAGCGGGCTCGGGGTGGAGTACCTGCCCCCTCATCCACGGTGGTGCACCCCCTGAGGTGGAACCTCCTTAGCTGTAAAATGGAGCAAGAATCACAGCTCACGGAGGGTGGTGGGTGGGGCCGCCCCGGGAGGGCCCTGAGCTCAGCGTCCTGGGCAGGGAGGATGAGTGACTGTCCCCGAAGGCGGCCGTCAAATGGGAGGACCGTCGCCTGGGAGGACTGGCTGAAGAGCCTTGCTTTCCTTTTTTCACTACTATAGAAAAAAGTTGGATTCACCCGAGAACGCATTTGCTTCACGAAGCTTTGCCTTTGGGCTTCGGCTGTGGCCTTTAAAGTTTTGTGGCTGTGAGTGATGTTTGGGAAGTATGGGAACCAGAAAAGGTGCTTTCTCTTCCGAGGGATGTGTGTGCATGTGGCGTGCGTATGTGCATGCGTGTATATGCATGTGTGATGTGTGTGCACACATATGCACACCAGTACGTGTGCCGTCAGTAAACACCCAGCAGAAGTGGGAGCTGAGGTCAGACACAGGTGGGACCCAAGAGCCTCGCTGTCTGCTCTGGAGACCACACGGCCCGGAAGTCACGGGGCGCCCGCAATGGCCGTTCCTGCCTGGCGGTGCCTGGAGGGTGGTCCCTGCGCCCCACTTCCCTAACCGGAGGCTGGAGTGGAGGCTAAGGTCGCGGCTGCATCGGCAGGGCCACAGTGAGGGGGGCCGGGGCAGACCCTCGTCTCCAAAGTCACCCACGTCCGCATCCTCCCCTCCCCCTGCTTAGTGCCCACAATCTGCTGTCCCTCTTTGTAAGAGCCGCCACAGCCCCTTCTGGGAGTGGCTGCCTGGAGGTGGGGCCGGGTCCAGTGTGGCCTGAGCTGGGGTGTCCCTGGGTGCAGGTGGAACAGGGCTCTCTGTGCTCACGTCGCCCCCCCAGCAGCTGCGGGCACCTGTCCGTGTGGCTCTGGGGCTGTGGGGGCTCCGTGTCCCTGAACTTACAGCCTGCGGACAGTTCGCTCGGGCTCGCCCTGCCGTCTCACTGACCTCCTGCAGCTCAACATCACCCTTTCCGTGCGTGTCAGGAATTTATTTGCAGAGCAGTTCTAGCTTGTCACACGCACAGCCTAATTTTGATAGCTCGTCTCCACGGGAACGTCTTTAAAACCCCCCAAAGATGGGGAGTCTCCACCCCCCTCCTCCTGAGGCCGGGCCGTGACATCAAACTCACACGAGGGCGTGCACGCTGGCTCTCTGCAGGCCCCTCCACGCACAAGAGTGGATTTAATGCTCAGGACGTCACCGTGGCCCGCGGGGTCTCTGTGGCAGCTCTCCCGAGGGCCCCCCAACCCCGAGCGCAGACCTGCTCCGGCGTCCTCCCGACTGGCTCTTCTGTGGCAGCGGGAGCCGCAGCAATCCTCCCGGGCTCAGCCTGGCTCTCGCTGTCCCTCCAACCGGCCAGGGTGTGTCCAGAGGCGTCTCGTGTGGTTTCACCCGAGTCTAGGCGCCGTCTGTGGAGGGGGTGGGGGCAGCCACCTTACGAGGCGTCGGGAGGCCGTGACTCTGACCTCAGGGCGCCCACTCTCGTCAAAGTGGGGACAGTGTTGGCCACTCAAGGACCCTTAGGTTCTGGGCTGGTGGTTGTTCCTAGTCCTGAGAAAGTAGACCAGAGAAATCGCATGCAGCGCACACGGGTCTGTGAAGGGCAGCTCGAAGTTTCAGGGTTCAGAAGCCTGGCTGTTTGACTTCAGACCAGGAATCTTCACCAGTGATCTTGACACTTGTGCGGGATCCTCGGGTCATGTACACAAACAGAGATGGATTATCTGTTTGTATTTGATGTATATTTTCTGGTTTACATTTGGCGTCCAGCTATGTATTGAGACCTTGATCTTGGTCTTCCCGCCTTATGTGTTTTAGGTGTGAAGTCCAGGACTTTGTGGTGTTTGTAATGCTGGGCACCTAATGCCCTGGGAACCACACAGAGGCAAAGCTATACCACATGAGACCATGGGTGTGAAACTTTTGAAAGTTGTGAAACAATAGAATCTAAAGAATCTTTCATTCAATTAAAAGGAGAGGCTAGACCAAATCGAGCAGGAATCTTCAGGACTGTGACAAGCGTCATGAACACCCTGAAATCTCGGGGACTGGGGTCTGGCAAGAGCAGCTGCCCCCCCAGCCTCCAGCGCGGGAATCTTTCAGGCCCCGGCCTCGGCCTCTAAGGGCTCAGCCTCCCACTTTAACTGTTGCTATGGAGACCAGCTGTGCCCAGGTGGAGCCTACAGGAGCTTCCATCACCTTCACCTGGTCTCTGCCACCTCCCCTGGGGTGCTCAGTGCCCACTCAGCACTCCTGAACCTGTGACCCAGTCTGGCCCCTGGGCGCAAGAGCTGGAGGCGGAAAACGTGCCTTGCCCATCAGTGGTCGGCGTGTGGACTTCCTCAGCGTGGGGGGCTGGGCGGCAGGACTGAGCCCTCTAGTGAGGCAGCCTCCTTCCGCCCGGCACCCCTCCGGCCCCCCGCCCGGAGTCCCGTCCTCGCTTAACCCCCCAGCACACAGTCCTTGGCTCAGGGGGCGCTGGGGAAGGCAGGCCAGCCCGGGGCTGATCGCGTTTAAATAACATCACTTGGAATGCTTACTTTGTGACTATACAAATTGTTCTCAGAGGAGGTCTAACGTGCGACTGAGTTCTGAAGCGTAAAAATAAACCCTGTGAGCTGGATGCCCAGGCGTCAGCCAGGTTCTGGAGAAACTGAAGCCAGAAATGTGTCTTGGAGATTTGATTTACGGGATTTGATTTGGGACGTTATGCCAGGGCGGGTTGAATGACGTTGGAAGTCTGTTTAGAGGCACCTCCCTCCTAACCCCTGTGAGCACAGGTTGAGTGTTTTCTGTAAACATCACCACATTGTAAGCACAAATACAATTCCCTGAGAAACCAATGACGATACCGCAGCCTTCGGTTCAGTCTGCTGAAATCCAGAAAAAACAGCAGCGCAGTGTGGAGCTGGGCCGGGATGCAGGGTTTGGGGCTCAGCGCAAATGTCGCGCCCTCCGAACTTGAGAAAATCAGGCAGGCAACAACGTGGGGTATAAAAATGTTGAAAAGTAACTTTTATTCTGGGCTGGTTACAGAGGCGGCGGTAGTCAGAGGGGTACAGTTCAGCGCACAGCAGCGGGGGGGCGGGTCTTCAGGCCAGCCCGGGGCGGCGGGGGTCTCTGCCGGTGCCCGGAGCCTGCCTGCTCGCCGCGGGTGGCCCGACGGTCTGGAAGGACGCGGTGGGAAGCATGCCGGCAGCAGCGGCTCTTCGGACACGAGGAGGAGGCGCAGTCGGCCCTCCCAGGGGACGAGGGGCCTTCAGGTCCCCGGCACAGGGCGGCATCCTGGGGGCTCAGAGAGCGGGGCCCGGCCCACCCCCCGGGGCCCGCGGGCTGAGCTGCCTCATCCGTCCACACCCCCCTTAAGTGGGTTCAGAAAATGGGTTAACAGCGGTGGCCGAGAGCGCGGTGAGTACACGGGTGCGGAGCAGTCCCGGACGGCCTGGGCGGGAGGCGAACGGCCTCCCGTGCTGGGCTGCAGGGTGTCCTGCAGGCCTGCGGGGCGCGGGCAGCGCCTGCGGGGGACAAGGGCCTAGCTTGTGCAAGTGCTGGTGCTGAATTCCTTTGGTAACCTTTTTCTCTTTTTGGTTTGTTTTGTAAAGAAAAAAAAAATGCACTCAATTTAGGGGTTGCGTCTTGAGGTAATAAGTTAAGAAGAAGCACCAAAGTGGCCCCGGACAGCACGTGGCCTGGGGAGGGGTGTGCCCGGCGCGCGCTCACAGGTTCTTCATGCACACCTGGCAGCGGCTGATGTGCGTGCGGATGAGGCCGGCCTTGAGCGTGTCGGCAGAGGGCGCGCCCTGGAAGTTCTGCTCCGGGATGGTGGTCAGCCAGAAGCTGTACTTGTTGGCGTAGTAGTGGCACGTGCCGCGGGCCCCGTTGCACTCGATGAACGGCGTGGCGCGGAAGTCCTCCAGGCAGCTGCCCGGCGACACGAGCGACTGGCCGCCTCCTTCATCACCGGCGGCCGTGTGCTGCGCGGGGGGAGCGGGCGGAAGAGATGCCAACACGTTAGCTTTTTTTTTTTTTTCCTTCCAAGGAAAAATAAAACAAGGTCCTACTGTAGAGCACAGGGAGCTTTGTACAATAATCTGTGATAAAGCATCGTGGAAAATAATGCGTGTGTGTGTGTGATTGATGCTTTCCGACTGTGGCGCTGGAGAAGGCTCTTGAGCACCTCTTGGACTGCAAGGAGATCAAACCAGTACATCCCAAAGGAGATCAACCCTGAGTATTCATTGGAAGGACTGATGCTGAAGCTCCAGTCCTTTGGCCACCTGATGTGAAGAGCCTACACATTGGAAAAGACCCTGATGCTGGGAAAGATTGAGAGCAAGAGAAGAAGGGGACGACAGAGGATGAGATGGTTGGATGGCATCACCGACTCAATGAACATGAGTTTGAGTAAGCTCTGGGAGATGATGAAGGACAGGAGAAGCCTGATCCTATGCGAACCCGTGGACTGTAGCCTGCCAGGCTCTTCTGTCCATGGGATTCTCCAGGCCACAGCACTGGAATGAGTTACCACTCCCTTCTCCATGGAATTTTCCCAACCCAGGGGTTGACCTGGCGTCTCTTGTGTCTCCTGCACTGCTGGTGGATCTTGAGCACTAGCGCCCGTGTGCTTCCCCCTTCTCCTCGGACACGGCTCGTGACGTAAGGCTCCTAAGAGCTGTCTGACCTTCCAGATGCAGTGCAAGCATTCCCACGACAAAGATGCTCCTTTCTCCTTCCACGATGGGAGTTAAAACATAGAGGGTCCAGCCCTCCCTCCTCTGTAACCCAGGGGCAAACGGGGGCTGCTCTGTCTGTCCCCAGGTCCCCCGACAGGAGGAGCCCCTTAAGGTAGAACGTTGCCTGTCCCTGCACAGAACCTAGTGGTCCTGTTGCTTCAAATTACTGCAGCAGTAATCCCTTAAAAATGTTAAAAAAAAAATCAACTCTTGTTTACCTTTTCCTTCCTTTCCTAGATTCCAGGTTTTTTTCCCCTGTTTTGACAAGATTAGCAAACATTGTATAATTTATTCTGGAGTTATTTCTCCACTGATCTCCAGTAGCATACTGGGCACCTAATGACCTGGGGAGTTCCTCTTTTGGTATCCTATCATTTTGCCTTTTCCTACTGTTCATGGGGTTCTCAAGGCAAGAATACTGAAGTGGCTTGCCATTCCCTTCTCCAGTGGACCACATTCTGTCAGGCCTCTCCACCATGACCCTCCCGTCTTGAGAAATCTGTATGCAGGTCAGGAAGCAAGTTAGAACTGGACATGGACGAAATGGGGGCAGGAGGAGAAGGGGACGACCCAGGATGAGATGGCTGGATGGCATCACTGCCTTGATGGTCGTGAGTCTGAGTGAACTCTGGGAGATGGTGATGGACAGGGAGGCCTGGCGTGCTGCGATTCATGGGGTCGCAAAGAGTTGGACACGACTGAGCAACTGAACTGATATATATATATATATACATATATATATAAAGTGATTGACATAGTTTATGAAACATTTAACATGTTGGGTATCCTGTCAAGACAATGGGAGTTACGACAGTCATAATAAATATAAATGCGACCCAAGACCGAGCCTCCTGTCTGGACTTTCCTTTCTCCCTGTGATAGTGGAGTAAACAGGCAAATTGTAAGGAATGCTGTCATGATAGCCAAATTGTCCTCATCAGGGTTGTGAAAAGGCCTGGTGGCAACCTACTGTGTCCCACCTGGATGGGGCAGCCCCAGGCCAAACACAGCTGGATTAGCAACGTGCAGGCTCGCGCACTCCCTGGGCCAGCTGCCTTTGTGCAGTGCCCAACCTGAACAACCGCCCCGACCAGTCTTAAAACGGCCACACGGCGGTGGGGGAGAGGACCTCGGCTTCCACCTGGGTCCGTGCTCCGAGTCACAGCAGGTGCGCAGCACGTACCATGAGGAAGGAGTATCCGATCCACAAGCTGCGCCACCCGGCCGGGCAGTGGGGGATGGAGACATCTTGGCTGTGGACTGCAATGGCAACGGCCGGGGCCTCGCACACGGAGCAGCGGCTGATGTAGGGCCGGATGTCCTCCTCGGCCACGGGCATCATGGGCAGCGGGGCGGTAGTGGACAGCCAGTAGGACTTGTCGTTACGGCTGGCGTAGTAGCAGATGTCGCCGGGGTTGCAGTACAGGAAGGGCATGGTGCTGAACCGCGCCAGGCAGGAGCCCGCCAGCCCTGCGGAGGGAGGCGGCTGAGTGTGCGGGGAGGAGGTGGCCCTGGGTGCCTGGCCCGCTCAGGGCCTGGCCACACCCTGGCCACTGGAGGGAGGCGGCTGAGTGTGCGAGGAGGAGGTGGCCCTGGGTGCCTGGCCCGCTCAGGGCCTGGCCACACCCCTGCCACCGGAAGAGCTCAGCGTGCACAAGGCGGGGTGGGGGGCAAGCTCGGGATCTCCAATCCCTTGGCGGGCCTCCTCCACTGGCGCTTCCGCCCTCCCCTTACAGAGGGCCCTGGACACAGGGCAGTGCCCGCGTCCCGACCCCGGGTTTGAAGCATCTGGGTGCCTTCCGAGGACTCAGGAAGTGACTGTGGCCGCTGGGTCCTGCCACCCGTGGTGGGGCTGGCCGGCTGGCGGGTGGTACCTACCCAGGTCCTGGTTGTGGGCCTTCTCCTGGCCCTCGAAGTAGAGCAGGCTGTACCCGCTCCAGAGCTTGTTCATGCCCACGGGGCACATGGGCTCCTTGTCGGTCTGGCTGTGCTTCACCAGGAGGTACCCGATGCTGATGCTTCGGCCGGGCATGCCGGGCAGGCCGGGGCTTCCGGGGCGGCCCGGCTCCCCTGGGCGAGACAGAGAGGCTGCCTTGCAGCTGCTGCACGGACCGCAGCCCACGTGCTGGCGGCGCGCACGGCGACATTCACGTCCCCAAGGCTGGGGTCAGTGGCTCTGCCCTTGGGGACTGAAAGGCTCCTGGCGAGGACTTACCCTCACTTAGTCCCCCCTCCCTGTTCAGGAATGTGGAATGGCTATCATGAAGGGGCTGGACGGGGGCGCCATGGACTCAGAGGTCCTGTGGACTCAGAGGCCCCGAGCCGACCCCCGGGCACCTCCTTCCGAGTGGGAACTGCAGCGTCTGTCAGTGTGCAGGGGCCCAGGGGCGCTGCGGTCCATCCCTGCCCGCCTCCTCTATGCCAGGCTGCAGGGCTCCCTGCTCGACCTTCGGGGAGCGGCCATTTCTGGGGTTAGAAACCCGACTTCCCACATGTCCACCCAGGGCCCCAATTCTTCCCCTGACACCGCAGAACGGCCGATCCGCCCCCAACAGGTGACCCTGTCTCTGTCACGGGGCGTCCCCTCACCCCGACGCTCCTCCCCAGCCCCCACCATGCGTGTCTCAGGCGGTGTCTCCCCGCGCGTCACAGGCTCTCCTGCTCGAGCGGCGTGATGTGGACACTTGCTGGGGTCTGGGTGTGACCGACCAGGCAGCCTCTCTCTACCGTGCACAACACTCACGTCACTGGCTCAACCCGAGTGCACGTGAGTTACAACTACTCCAGGACTTTTTCTTTTTGCATGAATGGCTATTACTTCTGGCCTATCCCATCCCGCATACATGCAGATAATTTTTAGAAGTCGACGATAAAGGCTTCACAGCGGTGCCCGTAACGTGATCGGCTGCTTGTAGTTCATTGTCCTCAGCTCTCGCGAGCTCAGGAATCCTGTCTCTCAGAGCACGTCTCCCGCTTCCTTCTCTGAGCCACCTCTTGATGTCTCAGGGGAAGGAAGGAGGCCAGCCTGTGCCGGGGACCCCGTGCCACGTGCTCTGCCAGGGGCAGGGGTCACGGGGTGGGCCCTGATAACCTGGGAGCCAGACGCGAGGGCAGCCCCTCAGTGCTGCTCATCTTGGGGCTCATCCGACCCCTCCCCGAGCTCCGTGGTCCACCTGTCAGCCCCACGGCGGAGCTGAGGCACTTCCACGCACCCTGCCCATCACTCACCTTCAAAGCCCACCGGTCCCTGCAGCCCCATGGGCCCCTGGTCTCCACGGAATCCGGGAATGGCCGACACACCGCCTCGTCCCTGGGGCCCGGCCTTGCCCTGCACACCGCGGAAACCTGCAGGGCCGAGGGACACGGGTGAGTGCCGTGGGCAGGGACTGGAGGAAACAGAGCCGGTAGAGCCCCCCAACCCCCGCCCAGCGCCCCCCCGGCCTGCCTCCCACCTGGTTCTCCGGGGGGGCCCTGCGGCCCCATCTCTCCTTGAGCCCCTGGGGGGCCTCTCCTGCCCTGTGGACCCACTGGGCCCCGCTCGACCGCGATCCTCTGGGGGATTCCTGCGATGCCTGGAGCCCCCACGGCACCGGGGGCACCTGGAAGGGAGGAGAAAGGCCAGGCGAGGCGTGAGAACCACCGCTTGATCTTGACTCTGGTGTGGACCCCTCTCCAGCCTCCTGGAGCCACCTCACTCTGCAGAGACAGCCCTTCCAGCATTCCTGCCCCCCAACACCCCGGTGATCTCGAGGTGTCCCCCCGAGACCCACTCACCTGGGAGTCCTCGGTCTCCTTTGGGTCCCCTGGGGCCTCGGTCGCCCGGGCTCCCGGTGGGGCCTATGTTGCCCATGAATCCTGGCTCCCCTTTGGGCCCTTCAGGACAAGCAGGGCATTGAGGACACGTGGGCCTGGTGCAGGGGTCTCCAGCCATCTCTGACCAGCGTCCTCGAGAAGAGCCCTCCCTCCTCCCGGGCCACCACCCATGTTACCTTTTTCTCCTGGGAGCCCGAACACGCCAGGCCGGCCCTGGGGCCCGGGGTCGCCGATCCATCCTTTGATCCCGGGGTTTCCGGGGGTTCCTGGACTCCCCTCATCACCTTTGCTTCCGGGAAGAGCTGCAGGCCCGGGCGGCCCCGGGGGCCCTCGATAACCTGCCAGCGTCAGTCGGGAGAGAGGCGAGTAAGCACGGAAAGGCAAAGTCACCCCTGCGGGATGGGCTTTGGCAAGTGTGTAACCCTGGGGGGCTAGCTTTGCTTTCCATTGTGCTAAAATATGCTAACGTAAGTCTACCATTTAAACCACCTTGGAGTGCACCCGTTCAGAGGCCTGCAGCCGTCACCACGTCCTTCCCTGCACGAGTTCACGCGCTCATCTTCCAGCTGAAGCTCTGTCCTCACTGACCACGCGCTTGCCCACTCCCCAGCCCTGGCCCCTGGCATCCACGTTCTGACGCTATAACGACTCCTCTGTGCTCCGTCGTGTCTGACTTTGCAACCCCATGGACTCTAGCCCACCAGGCTCCTCCATCCATGGGATTCTCCAGGCAGGAATACTGGAGTGGGTTGCCATTTCCTGCTCCAGGAATCTTCCTGACCCAGGGATCCAACCTGCGTCCATCTCCGCATTGACAGGTGGGTTCCTTACCACTGCTTCACCTGGGAAAGCCCATCGATTCCTCTAGGGAACCCTCCCAGGCCCTCCTTCCTGCCTGGCCTGTCTCCCTCAGAATCACGTCCTCAAGGGGGAATCAGAGGTGTCCCCTGCCTGCAGCGACCAGGCTTCTGTGCCCAGGGGTTCCAGCCCACAGGGTGTGAGTCCCGCTCACCTTCCAGGCCGAATATGCCGGGTGCGCCGACGTCCCCTGGTGACCCAGAGATGTTGGAGGGAGGGGCGAGGCCTGGAAAGCCCTGAAGTCCAGGACTCCCGACTGGGCCTCGCTCCCCTGGGAGGGAAACGGAAGTGGATCAGCGCCAGCGCCCAGCTCTCCATCATCGGTTACCCCCTCTCCATGCCCACAGCAGGCTCTTGCCCACACGCCCGCCAGCCCCCTCCCCCTGCCCACGGGGCCCGTGGCCCTGCCTCTGCTGCAAGGCTGCCCTCTCCGGCACGCCTCCTGCTCAGCGGCCAGCTGCCGGGGCCACCTGAGGGGGATGCCCGGCCCCGCCCTTCGGGCATTGGCCGAGAGCAGCCCTGGGGGCCCAGCGAGCATCCGTGCTGGGAGGACCCAAAGTGGGTGGTGCGGCCACTCCTGTCCTCCCCGGGCCGCCCCCCAGGATCCCGGGCTCTGGCTGGACGTCCAGCGTCCTGGGCAGGTCCATCCTCCCAGCCCAAGCGGCTAAACTGGCATCTCACCTCCTCACTGGGGTTCACTGGTGGCCCCAGGCAGCCCCATAGGGCTCCTGGATAAGCAGGAGGGGGGCTCCCCTAATGTCTATCTAGGGCCTTTTCTGCCTGTCCGTGCTTTTTGAGGGCGACCTGGCTGTTTCGATCGGCCCCCAGACTTCACACTGAAGCGTGGTTCAGAGTTTCAGGAACACTGAGGCGTGCCTCCCGGAGGAAACCCTGTGTGACGGGGCCGTCCCGGGGCTGAGCTACGGGCCAGGTGTTCACACTGCTGAACTGGGCCTGGACCCCAGCCCCGAGCGGGGCCGCCTGAGCCCCAACAGCCCCCTGGACTCACAGTGTGCCCCCCTCCTCCCCCTGCCTTCAGATCAAGGCTGGGGCTCAGATACTAGGGGATTCTGGGGTTCAGATCAAGGCCGGGGCTCGGGTACCAGGGGATTCTGGGGTTCAGATCAAGGCCGGGGCTCAGGTACCAGCGGATACCGGGGTTTCTGCTTAGTGCAAGTGGAGGGGAGGCATAGGCCCAGGGGAGAATCAGATGATGGGGTCTGTGGGATACCCGCCCCCCCCACCCATCG
>SJXO01002128.1:82310-104442 GCA_006408615.1 Connochaetes taurinus
GGGGGGGGGGGGGGGGGGGGGGGGGTTGCCTCCCTTGTTGTCTTACTCAGGAGAGGGGTCTGACTCCCACTTCCTTTTCCTCTAGACCCTTCGCTGCTGCAGGGGCTCCGGCCATTGCATCATCTGCCCTGTGCCTCACCGTCCCGGGAGCCCAGGCTCACGCGGCACACTTTAGAGGCTGCAGCTAGTCCCACCACCAAGCGCTGCTTCTCGCCGTCTTCCCTCTCAGGGAGATACAGGCTTCTGACGTCCTCACACTCAGTGTAATGAAAAATCCCACTCCTCCTTGCGTGTTGGGCTTGGAGACCTCAGACCAGCCCCACAACGTGGTCCGTGGGCTCACTAGGTAACGGCACGGTGCGCGAGCCCGCTCGCGGTGACCGCGGAGGAGGGGCAGGGCTGCGGGGGACGGGGGATGCGGCCGGCGCGGTACCTGGTGTTCCGGCGGTGCCCCGCTGCCCCTTCAGGCCCGGGCTCCCGGGCAGATCTATCGTGTCTCCGATGTCACCTGTCAGGGGCGAAAAAGGTGGCTGAGGCCAGGGCTCCTGAGGTTACTTTCGTGACTTCTATGGTGCTACAATCTGAATATGAATTGTTTGCTTCTAAACGACTAAGCGCACCCGTGGGCCCGCCGTCCCCACGCTGCCCAGGCTGCTCTGGATCGGGGGTGGCCTGTCTTTTTTCCCAGCAACACTCACCGAAGTCACCGGTGGGGCCGGCCTCGCCGAAGAGGCCTGCTCTCCCGGGAGCACCCTTGTCACCCTGGAGCAAAGTCAGACAGGAAACCATCTTACAGGCCGTTCACGAGGTCTGCAGTTTTGAAGGATGAGCATACCCAGCTACTGTGCTAAAACCAGTTCTCAAGGTTTTTTTATGCCATCATTTTGTAGAAAAGTCCCCAAGTTTTCCAGTGTAATATACTAATAGCAGATGGTCCACACACTTGTTCTTACTAAACTGCAAAGTAGTGGCAACAGCAGTTTTCTTTTTGGCCATACCCTGCGTGGCGTGTGGGGTCTTGGTTCCCCGACCAGGGATCAAACCCGCAGCCCCTGTAGGGCAAGGTGGAGCCTCCACCATGGGACCGGCAGAGAAGTCCCAACAGTGGTGGTTTTATTGCAATTAATAACGTCAGTGACACAGTGACGGCGGTGGGGATAATCAGGACTGCACCCTGCCCTCTGCCAGGCTGACCCGGGCAAACGTGTCGGATCCTGACTCAGGAGCCCGCTGCAGCCTCAGAGCAGCCCTGCGAGGCAGGTCCCATTATTTCCCCACGTTTGAGAGGCACAGAGATTTTCCCAGAGGCATTCAGCTCCTAAGTGAGATGTCAGCCTCACGCTGTGGACCGCAGTGCTCGGGCCAGCAGGCCTTGGGGAGAGGCACTCCCAGGAGGTGTCCACTTACCCTACTGCCTGTGAAGCCTTGGAACCCCATGACTCCGGGGGAGCCGGGCACGCCAGGGAACCCCGGGGAGCCGGGCACGCCGGGGACTCCGGTGTCTCCTTTGACTCCTTTGATGTGGCCAGGCCTCCCGGGCAGCCCCGGGATTCCCGACAGCCCAGGGATGCCTGGCATTCCGGGAAGGCCTGCAGCAAGAGGGGCGTGACGTTCTGGGGACCCTGCTCTGCTCCCCAGCCTCCAGGAACCACCCCAGCCCCTTGGGCAGACCTAAGGGGTCGGGAGGGCTGCAGAGCGTGGATGTGGGCACAGGGGCGCCCCTGCTGTGCCCTCAGACGGATCGGGGCCAGGCAAGCAGGGGACCCCCGGCCGCCAGCTCCGAGGTCAGGCGGGGTCTCACCTTTCAGGCCCAGGTATCCTTTCAGTCCCATGGGGCCTTCGTCTCCCTTCTCTCCTTTGATGTCTTTCATTCCTGGCAGGATGATGGGGGGCGGTCCTGGGGGCCCAGGGTCCCCTCGGCTGCCTGGAAGGGAAGAGAATGCGGTCACCACCTGGACCTCCGAGGCAGGCACTAGCACCCACGTCAGGAAGGCCCCTCGGCTGCGTTGGCCTTCCTGCCTTCCTTTCTGCAGAGCCTGGGTCCTGCTGGGTTGAGCCCCGGGTGGCAAGGCTCCCCTGAGACTGTGAGCTGGGGACCCAGGTGATGGGAAACCCTATCCTCCCCACCACCGCTGACTTCAGAACATCTCCACCCCGCCCCCGCCAGAGAACTCTGTGCCCACAAGTGGTCCCCACCTCTGTCTCCCCTCTCTCAGCAACTGAAACCACTGACTCCCTTCCTGTCTCTGTGGATCGGCCTGTTCTGGACATTTCAACACACGGAAGCAGGTGATACATGGCACAGTATTTTCAAGTTGCATCCGTGGTGTTGCAGTGTCTGAGCCTAATTCTTCTTTGCAGGTGAATAGTATTCCTCCATACGGCTATGACATGTTTTCTTTATCTGCGGTGGTTGTCTGAGTTGTTTCTGGCTGGGGCTACTGTGTGAAGCATTCTGCTGTGAAATTCGTGCACAAGTTTCTGTGTGGACCTGTTTTCAGCTCTCATCCAGGAGTGCACACCGGGAAGATTTGCCAGGTATCTCTGTCTTTCTAAGGCACCAACAGCTTCACCACCCCGGCCGCACCAGGTAAGAGTTCCCCCAGCGGGGTCTGAGGCTCCGGGTCTTTGCATCCCCGTCCACGCTTGTTAATAATAACTCAGTAATTTTAAGGACGGTGACGACACTTTCAGAACAAGGGTGTCTGAACAAATGTCATGGAAACACAGCTTGTTGGGAACACTCTTCCTCAACACGCGTCCCCCACGGAGTGGGCCTGGGGCGTGGTCCAGGCTCCCTCCTGAGGTCACCGTCTCCCCACTGGGGTGGGCCTGGGGCTTGGTTCAGCCTCGCTCCTGGGGGTCACCGTCTCCCCACTGGGGTGGGCCCGGGGCATGGTCCAGGCTCCCTCCTGAGGTCACTGTCTCCCCACTGGGGTGGGCCTGGGGCTTGATCCAGGCTCTCTCCTGGGGGTCACCGTCTCCCCACTGGGGTGGGCCCGGGGCGTGGTCCAGGCTCCCCCCTGAGGTCACCGACTCTCTGCATGGAATGGATCTCTCCACCTGGACTGCCGTGTCCTTCTTTCACCAAAGGTGCTCCCTGCCCTTCAGAACATGCCCGGGCGCGTTTCTCAGGATGTTCTGGTTCTTAAAGCCGGGTCAGCGTGGCTCTCAAGTGCCCTTCGGCCAGGGGCACTCCCTTATCACACGGCCAGTGTGCTGTGGCCAGGACCAAGTCCCTGGAGCGTTTCTTCTGTAACGGTGCCTGATGTGTGGGCTCCTGGGACACTGTTCTGAGCAGTGTCGGCCCTGCTGAAAGTGAGTCAGTCTGGCTGAGAGGGGACATACCTTTCACACCCGGCTCACCAGCCAGGCCCTTCAGCCCCGGAATTCCGAAAAACCCTGCCTCTCCTTTGATTCCTGGGAGCCCGGGTCTGCCCTTGAGGCCGAGCATGCCTTCGAAGCCGTCCATCCCGGGGGAGCCCCTGGCCCCTACAGAGAGAACAAGAAACGCCCTGGGTTAGGCACAGATGGTCGGCACAGTGCAGCCCCTCTGTGACTTGTGTGAGGAGGTGCTGAGACTCTCAGCCTCAGTAAGCCTTCTCAGTAGGGTTTCTCAGCACTTCCTAAGGGGACCTTCTGTGCCGTGAGGGCAAAGTCAGCCTGTGGGCCATCGGGGACCAGACACAAGGCCAATGCAAGCGGGCAGAAAGGAGGAAACTGGAAGTCACTGCCCTGTGGTCTTTCTACTGGGTTAGAAAGAGGTCCCGGGAGTCAGCACGGCGCCAGCACTGCAAAGGCCAGAAAACAGAGCTGGCGCCCCCGCCTCAGTCAAGGGCCAGAGGCCCCGCCTCACGCTCCAGCAGGGAGGTCTAGGCTGGGGACCCAGCGCTTCTCTTTGCTGGGGTGTCTGTTCAGCAGCCAGCCTCCGGACCTGAATCCTGTCTCCCAGGGGAGTCCCCCTCGCAGGTAGTAAGGCCTGCTCCTCAGACACCCCTCCCCACCGTGGTAAGTAGACACGCTGGGCACAGTGGTCATGGCCAGCCTGGGCAACGTCTGCAGTCCCCAGGGCCCAGAGCCGCCGGGCACTGCAAGGCGGGACCCCCACCCCGCGGGGCTGCCCCCCGCCCCCAGGCAGGCCCGCGGTCGCGCTCTGCACTCACCTTTCAGTCCCGGGGTACCAGGCATTCCAGACACTCCTTTAAATCCGGGGAGTCCGGGGTGACCTCTCTCTCCCTGCTGCCCAGGGTCGCCTCTGTCCCCAGAGCCGCCCTTCATGCCCACGGGGCCAGGGACGCCGGTGTCCCCTGGCTCCCCTCTGTCTCCAGGCAGACCTGTCAGGAGGGGGAGGGACATGAGGCGGAATGAACTGGCCGCACAGAGGGAACTCCTCTCGGGACCCCTTGGAGACCTCGGTCATAACAGCTTTCGGTTAGAAAAACGTCTGGGAAGGACGCTGGGAAGTGTGACCTCAGAGGTGAGCATCAAGGTGTGAGCGGTGCACCCTCCTGTCTGGTGACGTGCATGTCCTGAACCTGTTACGGCTGGACTGTGTCCCTGCAGAGCACGCATGTCCCCGCCCCAGACCGCGCGATGTGACAGCATTCAGAGCTGGCCTTCAGAGAGGGGGCTGAGGGCAATTAAACGAGGTTGCAAGGACGACCCTAAGCCAGGATGATGGGTGTCCTTATAGAAAGAAGAAGAGGATGCTGGCACAGGAGGTGTCCCTGTGAGGGCGTGGGGAGAAGCTGGCTGGCTGCCTACCATGGAGATGGGGCCTGGGAGGGACCAGCCCCGCCGCCACCGTGACCGTGGGCTTCCAGCCTCCGACTGCGGAAGGATGAACTCCTGTCCTGAGCCGGGCCATGTGCGGCACTTTCAGAGCCCCGGCAGCTCTGCAGGGTGGGGTCCCTAGGGCACACCTGAACCCCACCTCCGTTAGATGGGAGCGCGGGTCCTTACCTTCAAAGCCGGGGGCGCCCGGGGGCCCCAGGGGCCCCTCCCGACCAGGCGCTCCTGGGAAGCCGTGCTGTCCTGGCGGCCCTGGCAGTCCTGGCTGGCCCGAGAGTCCTGGTGACCCCGGCTGGCCCTTCTGGCCCGGCATCCCTGGCATGCCCTGGCTTCCTGCGGGAGGGGAGATGAGACCGTGAGGCCAGCCCCGCGTGGCTCACTGCAGGGGACAGCTCCTCCCAGTGCTGTCCTGTAAGAACAGGCTTTCCGGGTGGTAAGGAGTCAGGAAAACACACAGAAGCATAAAGACAAGGGGGAAGGAGCTCCCTCTCTCCCCCAGAGACAGTCACTACCATCCTGCTTTATTTCCTTCTGGCCTTAGTTCTCTTGACTAGACATACAAGAGGTATTTGCAGAACTGACATCTCACTTCAAGCGCAGTTTTCATCTAGCTTTTCTCACTTGATGTTACATTCTGAGCATTTGGCCACATTTAAAATGCTCTTGACAAGCACATTAAACGGCTGTGTAACATCCTGGTCTGCCCGCTGCTCCTGCCAGAGGTGGTCGAACAGACGTGCAAACAGTTTCCCCAAACTGCCGCTTTGGGAGCCAGAGCTTTGACCAGACAAAATCCTCTGCCTAGACCAGCAAGTCATCAAGGTGATGCTGAACGTGGGAATCCTCCACAGGCTTGCTGTTTTTTGTGGTTTCGCTCAGACTTTTTGAAGTCCGTGGGGAAACAGCTACATTTAAAAAATCTACCACAGGCATCCTTCAGTAAAAGAGCTCGGGCAAATGCTTTATACTGATTGCAGCAAGGTGGGCAGGCACATACTCCTGAGGGTGGGGCCTCCGTCTACCTGTGGTGAACCCTCAGTGTTGCTTGTGAAGGATGCCCACTGGTCTGGAGGCCGTTGCAGGGGGGATGTCACGTCCCACACCCTGGAGGCAGCCCCGGTCAGCCTGGGCTGGGACGCTGGGCTGAGGACAGCGCAGCTGATGTCCTAACAGCTGACGCCTCGCTGATGGAGATCCCGAATGGCCTGGTGGTCACCCCACCCACTCCAGCAACACAAGCCCATGGAAGTCTGCGCTCTGGGCTCTCGGAGCCCATTTTGCATAAACTGGACACAGAAGGCTCTGGGAACCTTGTTCACACAGCAGTCAACGGGCACCCTGCCGCTTTGCTGAACATGCACGGATGAGACGGTGAACGTCACGTTTCCTAAACCCATCCTTTTTGCACCCACACCTTGAGCTGAGTGCCAGACCGTCTGTCTTCCTCGCATGCCCTCTCTGAGCACAGCCCGCCCCTGGTTTCTTCACGCCAACCGCACCCGATCTGCAGCGACGGCCCCCACACCGGTTCCCGCCTGCCTGGGACCAGTGCGAGTCTGTGGCCGGGGGGGACCTGGGCCACGCAGTTCGAGGTGAGTGGTGGATGGGCAAAGCTTCACCTGCCGCTCCCCTTACTCCCATCCCCTCTCCCCATCCACGGAGGAACTGTTTCCACGAAACTGGCCCCTGGTGCCAAAACGGCTGGGGACCCCTGGGGTACACAGCATGGCGATCACTGCTCTAGAACGTTCTGCAGGAACGCCGGCACAAAGAAGACAAGCAAGACAGAGACCCATGGTCCCACGTGCGGCCCTGGGCTCCTCCCCTAGCCCCAGGAGGGATTCTCGACCCAGACCCCCACCAGGAGCCTCGGAGCAGTAGCCCTGCGGCCCCTCTCCTCTGCCTCCGTGACTCACCCCTGAAGCCAGGCGGGCCTCTCTCTCCGGGAGGGCCCTTCAGTCCGGGGCGTCCAGGCAGTCCAGAGTCTCCTCGGGGCCCGGGCTGGGCCCCCAGCACTTCTCCAGGAAGGCCCCTGTCCCCTGGGGGCCCAACTGGCCCCGGTAGGCCAGAGGCGCCAGGGAGTCCATCCAGGCCAGGGGGGCCCACTGCACCTTTGGAGCCGCGGGGTCCCATGAACCCTGAAAGGAAACACAGGGCGTACCCGTAAGCAGAGGTCAGCATCAGAAAGAGACTGGAGACAGCGGGGTTCTGCTGTGGGGGGTTGGCGCGAGCGCCCGCCGCATCTCTGGTCTCGAACCCACACAGCTCCCAGGGGTGTCCTTCTGCCTTGCTGAGTCTGACCCTAGCCCTGCACGGTAGCTACAGTGGACCAGGGGGCGGCTGGGTCAGCGCTCCCTGGACTGAAGCCCTCAGCATTCGTGGGTCTGGGGTCATGAGCAGGGGGGTTGTGGACACCAGTGGGCAGGCCCGAATGAGGAACAGGCTTTCACAAGCACCATGACCTCCTCCAGTCTGAGAAGAGCACATCTGAGTCGCTGGCCAGTTCCTGCAGTTTAAGCCTGCTCGGCCGGGGGCACGAACCGTGGTTCCTAAATCCCCTTCGTTTTCAAGGCAAGAAGGTATTAGCATACTGGCATCCTAACCACCCTGTAGGTTGATGCTATGATGCCTTTATGGGAGATAAGGCTGCATTCATGCTGGGGTGGGATCACCTCTGAAGGAGAACGTGACATTTTCTCTTAAAGGCAAAATGCTTGTAGGTTTTGCCTCTTTGCTTTGTATTTACATTTCAAGTTGCACTTGCTCACCTACCAGTGTTTACAGAATCCTGTATTTGGGATGGACGCTTTTTCTATAATAAAATGTTATCATTTGTGAAAAAAGAAAAATGAATTAGCATCCTCTCAAAACGATTCACACTTCACTTCAGTGCACGTGCTGTCCCCAAAGGGACAAAGCTGTAAGTTCTCAACATCCCAGGTGGGCGGCAAAATGTGGAAACACTTCCCTTTGCTTCTCTCCAAGGCCTTGGTAACAGACACAGGGGGCAGGCCTCCTAGCTCTGCAAATCAAGGAGCAACACAACGTGAAAGGCACCGTCCCCGTGGCCTGGGACACTGACTCCAGGAAGAAGGCCCACCAGGGACTGATCCTGAGCTGTAAGCCTAGGAGTAGAGCGATTGGCCGAGTGCACGACAGGGAAGGGGCACAGCTCAGCTATTTTCTGCTGAACACGCTTGCTAAGGGTCAGCATGTAAGGAATGCACTGTTCTGCGTGAGTCCGGACACCCGGAATGTTCTCTTTGGTTCCTGGAGCTTGGTTGAAAGGAATGCTGGCAAGCTGGAGGGCAGTCACAGAAGGGCGGGAGATTTCTGCGGGCACAGATATTGAGTCATAAAAAGAAATACTGGCCTTCCTGGTGCCGGGCCTGCCCACTTGTGAGATGCCTATGGGGCGTGTGGCCACCGTTTCCCCTTGTGGGTGAGGGGTGGTTACGGAGCAGAACCACAGACTCAAGGAACAAGCAACGGAGACCCGCTGGGAGGCAGGTTTCCTTCCAACTGAGAACTTTCTAGAAGTAGGAGAGTTTCGATGTTTCACCAGTGCGGGGCGGCGAGAGTGGTTCCAGGGAGCCTAGGAGAGGATGTGGCCGGGATCCTGCAGCGTTGGCTTGCAGCGGAAGGGGGGGTGGGGGCTCAGTGAAACCATCTATAGCTTTGTTCAGATAATACGATTCCCCAGTGCCTGGCCCTCTGCACACCAAGTAACGCAGCTGGGCTCCCGCACCCCCTCCAAGCCGGGACCCCAAAGGGACAGCTGTGTCTGGGGTCACCGAGTCGTGTTCCAGGGTCTGTGGGCACGCAGGCAGGTACTGCCAACTCCTGCCCACTGTTCATTACTGGAAGCACGTGCATTTCCCACCATATGTAGCTCAAGGGTTTAAGCTCTTTTAGCCACTCAATGGCCCCCATGACGCTTTGCTGGGTCAAATGTAGATGAAATGGTTTGAACTGCTGACTCAGACAAGCTGTAAACCACAGCGCAGACGGGCAATGCCGTGAACAGCAAAACACAGGTGTTCTTTGCGTGGTATACAGTGAGCGATCAGCAGATCAGATATCGACGATGAGGGCTCAGAGGGTAACTTTACGTGTCCTTAGACTGTCTCATAGCCACCAGAGAAAAACCTTTCTGCCTACTTGTCTTTTTTTTTTTTCTCCATGCAAGATCTGTAAGTTTCTTCCACAAAAGATCAGCGATGAAAAGGGAGACATTTTTTAATTTCCCAAATATGAGCAAAAATTGTCATTGAGCATATACTGACAGTTTCTAAATGTTAAGACAACAGAGCTGGAGCACCCAGATTGTACACCCAGTCCTTCCCCGAACCTACGGAGCCAAGCGGCATCCCACCCTGACTCACCTGGGGGTCCTGGGAATCCCTCTCGACCTGGATCTCCTGGGAGACCCTTGAGCCCTGGCACTCCGTCGGCTCCTGAAAATCCTGGAACTCCTCTGAGGCCTTTGGCACCTAAATGACCCAGGGAGACCCGGACACATGTCAGAGCCACGAAGAGACTCCAGCAGGAGAGGGACAGAGAGGGTCAAGGCTGGCCCCTGACCCCACACGGTCTCTTAGGAAACTGGGAAGTGATGACCCCGGGGGACATCAGCCCAGAAACAGCACCCCTGGCCCCTGACAGGGCTAAGTGTGGGTCTACACGAGCAACTGAGGGTGGGTCTACGCCAGCAGATGAGTGTGGGTCTACACAAGCAACTGAGGGTGGGTCTACATGAGCAACTGAAGGGCAGTCTACACTAGTGGCTGAGGGGTGGTCTACACCAGCAGCTGAAGGGTGGTCTACATGAGCAACTGAGGGTGGGTCTACGCCAGCAGCTGAGGGGCGGTCTACACGAGCAACTGAGGGGCGGTCTACGCCAGTAGCTGAGGGGCGGTCTACACCGGCAGCTGAGTGTGGGTCTATACCGGCAGCTGAGGGGCGGTCTACACAGGCAGCTGAGGGGCGGTCTATACCAGCAGCTGAGGGGTGGTCTACACCGGCAGCTAAGGGTCACTGTAGACCAGCCATGGAACGTTGGTAACCAGAAGCTGCGTGCTGTTCACGCCCCTCTCCTCTCACCTGACGGGTGTACCTTCTGGGCTCTGCTTCCCTGGGACCTGCTGAAAACTGTCTCTGAGCCTGCCCCCCGGGAGTGGTCAGTACTTGGGGGCAGCAGCCTTGGCACCTGTGTGGGGTCCAGGGCGGACAGGCCTCTCCAGGGCTCGGGCAGGGAGGGTCATGGAGAGCCGTGTGGACAACAGGCTCAGGGTTCAACTCGTTCACTGCAGCGACGAGCGCAAGCCAGCCCCCCGCAGAAGCAACCAGCGTGCGGTACTGTACCAAGAACCTGGGGCGTCTGGGCAGGGCACCACCAGGGGCAGAGAAGGAGGGCCAGAGAGGGGCAGGGAAGGTGGGGACGCTCCAAGCAGGGTGGGAAGGGCTTTCCCATTACCTGGGGGGCCGGGGAGACCAGGCTGGCCTGGGGATCCCTTGGGTCCTCCAACACAACCTGCCAAGAGAGAAGAGGGCCGTTTTAACCACTGTGCACACCCAGCCTCATGGCATCAGACGTTGCTAAGGTCAAAAGCATCGGCCATGAAAACCTGCTACCATTGAATGATCAGGGTGATATGATGATTCAATTAATCTCGATGCTGATGCAACTTTAATTTCACTGTGTAACACAATCGTAATGTCAATATAAAATGCAAATGAAGGCAGTTCCATCGGAGGCTAACAGGGGCCGTGCGGGTGGCGGGGGGTCCCCCTCGTCAGGGCAAGTCAGCCTCGTTCATTTGGGCCCCCCATGCATGTCAGCCAGTATGGATGCCTTTCTTTGGAAATTTCCACCTGGGATGGAGGAAGACTTCGAAAGATGCTCTGTGACTTTGATCACGTTCAGAACCGGCCACGACTTGCTGCTGGGTTGTGCATATGAAACTGGCCGTGGCCGCCTCTGCTGGGGACGCCACACAGGGGCGTTTTGTCAGGCTGGGACCTGCGCAGGAGCAGCGGCTCTTTGAGAGGCCTTCTGTCCGTCGGCCTGGGATCCGGCAAGGCTCCTACCTTGGCCCGATCTGACGGCCATAGAGGAGCTGTGGGCTCCTCTGCCACAGGAGCGGTCCAAGGTGCACAGACGGCCAGCCCAGGTCATCAAAAGAAAGGACCCTGGACCTCTTCAGGGGGCCGGGCCTCCAGCCTGCGGAGCCGCACCCCCAGGGCCTTCCTGCAACCGCGAGACTGGCCAGACCGCTGGAAGCTCCGGGGTTGCCATTCCCGCCCTGCATCCTGGCCTGCACCTTGGGAGGCAGCCCCGACCTCGACTCCCACAGGCGATCCGCTGCCGCCCCGATGTCCAAATGGTCTGCCAGCCTCTTCGACTCTGAACACCTCACCCTCTGCGCTCTGCTCTTCAGGTCCTGAGCGGGCGCCCCCTGGACTCATCCCTCTGCCTGGCTCCGCTCCTCAGCTTCTAGGTTCCCCGGCTGGAGACTTCGCCTGCCTGATGGCACCCGGGTCCACTTCTGGACTGCCCCCGCCCCTCCACGGAGCCAGGGTCACCGGGCCTCCTCTCTATATCCATCGGCCCTGCTCTCTCAAGCACTCATTCATGGCTGGACCAAAGTCTTCTCACATGTGGACCTGATCCTCACCCTGTTTAACGGGTCAGTAATGCACAGCTGTCCTTCACGCACATACAGACACACGTTCTGGGTGAGAAAGCACTTATTTATCCATTGAGTCTTACCAACCCTGTAAACAGAGGCTTCGTACTGTAGGGGCAACTTGGTGACACGTGGTCATCCCCGGCCCTGCCCTGGGTTCTAAGGCGAGTCCGCACGTGGTTCTACTCTGACGGCAGCTCCGTGCCCCTGGTGGGACCCTCGGCTGTTCTCCATGAGCACAAACTCTATAAACAGTTTCTAAGGGTCCTGTCGTGACAGTACCTGGCCGGATGGGCTCCTGTCCGTCTGCTCCGATGGGTCTTTTCACACCCGAGTCACAATCTGGGAGAGAGATATAGCGACAAGGTGAGGTGATCGTGCAGCAGTGGAGAGTGCCTGGCTTATCTGCGTGTGCACACGTGCGTGTGGTGGTGGGGAGGCTGGGGTGGGCGGGGCACTGGAGGCCCGTTTCTGAACTTCGGTGCTCAGCCCCTGTGCGCCCAGCACGGGTGAGGGCCCGCGCTGGGTCTGGAAGACCCCGTGGCCGGGTGGCGTGCTGAGACCCGCTGTAGCAGCACAGCACCTCGTGGGACGCCCCGCCCTCCCCTCTCACGCACGCTGGAGAAGAGCAGCAGGTGCAGAAGCAGCGTCTCACGACTGTGCAAGAGGCAAGCCTGGGCCCTCGTACCGATCTGTCCTGGAGCGCCGGGGAGGCCGGGAGGCCCCGGGAAGCCTGGTGATCCAGGCAATCCAGCATCGCCGGGGAAGCCGCGCTCGCCTTTGGGGCCTGGCAGGCCCAGTCCTGGGGGCCCCCTCTCTCCTGGAAGGCCCTTCGTGCCGGGGATTCCTGGTTGGCCTGTGTCCCCTCGGGGACCTTTGATGCCATCGCCCTGTGAGAAATGCGGAACATCTCTTACAACACGTGGAAGCCTCAAAGACAGCCATCTTGCCAGGCCCACGGCCGCGATCCCCGAATTCTGCGCTATGGACATGGGGCAGAAGACAGTAGGGATGAACAGGAACCCCAGTCATGGTCTGGCCAGGCCACAGAAATAAAGGACAGACGTCACAGCAGCCACGAACAAGACTCTAGAGTACTTTTCTTTTCCAAGCTCTGCTTGGACCTGCATTCTAGGAGGAATTCTTTGAGAGAGCAGTTAGGCAGAGATCTGGCTAAACGGGGCAGGAAACACGTTATTTTATCTTTAGGACTTAGCACCTGTGACCAGTTTCCTATTCCCAAGGGGCAGTGTAGTGGCAAACGGGAGGAAGTGTTTGGATGAGAAAGAGCAGCGAGCTTGTTAGAATAAGTAGAGACGGTGGGACCAGCAGAGTGGAAGCGGGAGGCAGAGAGCTCCCCCATGTCCAGTTCACTGCGCTCCTTGGGCTGGGATGAGCTCGGAGTGGGGAGGAGGGCTCTGGTGTCCGCAGCCACCTGCCCCTCGCCGTCTGCCCTCTGTCTTCCTGCAGAAAGGAGTCTGGGGGCTCTGCCTCTACCACACACACTCTCTTGCAACACGGGTGTGTGTGTGTTGCAAAAATGAAGTTGTGTGTTTTACAAGCAATGCTGGAAAAAGGGTTCCCCCTCCATCTAGGAATATTCGGCTGGCAGAGGGGGCGGGTCTCTCATGCTACATTACAGCAGCAGGATGTTTATTTCTGCTTTTTCTTTCAAATCTTCACTCTGGGCTTGGCTCCAACACCAATCACTGCTTCCTTAAAAACTATGATTCCTGCTCATCAAAAGGGGACAGGTTGAGCTGGGAGGATGTTGTGCTGGTGAGCACCTCCGACACTCAGGTGTGTTATAACGTGGCTGATGGGGGTGAGGGCTGAGCCCCCTCTCCGCTCCCCTCACCCCCCGAGGTACTCACGGGAGGGCCCGGGAGCCCGTGGAACCCATCGAGCCCGGGTGGTCCTGGGATGCCGTCGCTACCTTTCAGCCCTGGCACGCCTGGGACGCCTGGTTGGCCCCGCTCACCTGTGGGAGGGGCATGGCGTGAGTCTACCCTTCCAGGGCGAGTGGAGGGCGAATGGCCTTAGACCTGCTGCCCACAGAGACTCACCTTTGGTGGTGATGGTCCTGGAGTCTCCCTTCATCCCTTTGGGCCCGGGGGGACCGACGTTACCAGGGGCTCCCTATGGAAACAGACACACATTTTCTTCTTTCTCCACCCTGGTTGGGGCCTCCGAGAAGACAACGACTCCCGCTCATAGGACTTGAGGGCCTTTACCTGGCATCAAGCCCAGAGCCGGGCACTTCTGTCCGGACTGCCCCGTGCCACGGCCACCAACCACCAATGGCCACGGGACACTTGAACGGCTCGGTGGAACTCAGATGCTGACTGTACAATTTTAAGTAGCTAAAACTTAAGGGACGTAGCCACACATGGCTGGATGCAGAAAGTAAGAACCTTGCCACTCAGCGTGTGGCCTGCAGGTGGGCAACCCCAGCCTCCCTGGGAGGTTGTCAGGAAGGCAGACTCTCAGAGCCCAGCCCAGGGCCACAGAAATGCCATCCGCAGTCTCAAACTCTTTAACTTGGGAGAAGCAATCCTCTACCACGTCTTCAAGGCTGCTAACTCAACTACAATGTTGTAGAATCTGGTCAAATAGTAAGCCACCAGGTGTGAATGATGGATGTTTGTGATCATTCAGTATTGAACAATAAGAGTATTTATTCTATAGCTTGTCTTCCTAACTGAAATCAAGGTGGGAAAAAAAAATCATACTTTAGAGACAACTCAAGTTGGGGACATTCACATCTGAAGCTGTAAAATCTAGCTGAGGTCTTTCAGTGAGCAGAAATGAGCAGATGAACGTTTCAGGATGCGTTAAATGATTCGTTAGTCAGTTTCAGCACGCCAGAACTCTTAGCTGTGGCTTGTGGGATCTAGCTCCCTGGCCAGGGATGGAACCTCAGCCGCTGCACCGGGAGTGTAGAGCCTTAGCTGCCTGACCACGAGGGAGGTCCCAGGATGCATTTAACGTGCATAATATGCTAGTCTGGCGCAGCTCTTGGTTGCTGGTATTTGCAAGAATATGGAAGCTTTAAGCGTTGGTTTAATTAAATGGAATGTTTCAAATGAAATGTTCTTTTCTCCTTAAAAAGCCCACAGATACTCGATTTATCGGTTTTGTTCTTTGCAGGAAAGGGTGACATTCTCTCTGTATCTAGAACAAAGTCTCCCACAGAGGCCGGGCGTGACTAGGAGGTGCTGGGCAAGTGGATGGACGCACGGGTTCATTTACTAACCGACTTCCATATTCCAGGCGCTCTTGCAGATCCTATCAGTATAGAAACTAAACCACAAAAAAACTGCCTGAAGCTTTCCTGCTGCAGATACGTAAGCGTACAATCAAACGCAAGATGTGGCTCAGTGGTAAAGAATCCGCCTGCCGATGCAGGAGACGCCGGTTCATTCCCCGGGTGGGGAAGATCCCCTGGAGAAGGGAGTGGCAACCCACTGCAGTCCTCTTGCCTGGAGAATCCCATGGACAGAGGAGCCTGGGGGGCTACAGTCGATGGGGTTGCAAAGAGCCGAACACAGCTTAGGACTGAACAACATCAAAACACAATGCCTGGGACGTGTGAACCCAGGTGCTGTGGTGTGCGTGCAACACAGCTGCGGGAGGCACACGCTCCTGGAAGAGTTTAGACACTCCATGTGCATAAGGTGAGGTCCACCAGGCTTCTCGGAACGCTCCATCGCTTTACGAAGAACCAAACGTCCTACCGGTTCCGCCGTTACTCAGCCTGGATTCGCACCGTACACGCGCTTTCTGAATACTTGAGCAACTTCCACGTGCTTAGCCAGGATTTGGAGATGATGCCATTTTTAAACTAGCAGGAAATGTAGCACCTACTACGTCCAGGTGGATGAAAGCACTTGTCTTCTGGGAAGTCCCAGAGAATGGAGCAGAGTGGGGCTTTAGACCTCATTTTCACCCGCAAAGCTCCCTCAGCACGAAGCAGTTTGAGCAATGACCCTCTGCAGCCGCAGCTTGAGGGGCCGCACACCGCCTGCGTCTCGACACCACGCCAGGTGGTTCTGAGCATCCTTGGCTGGGGGTCCTAAGCAAACATTCCTCTACTGCTGAATATACAAAATGTTAGACTGTCCACTGTATAAATGGCCCTCAGTTCTCTTTTTAAGTAAAAAATAAATAAAAAATAGTTTGTCTCCCCCTGAAATTTGCTTTGAAATCACGAGTGAGTTCAAACCTGCCACAAAGAAAGACCTACTCTGGACCATCTTTTCTTAGGGTGTGAAATGAGACCCACTTAGCTGGAATCCACAGGCAGAAAATTCCACACATTCATCCAAAGTACATTCATGATTTACTTGGACGTCTCGCTTTTTATGGAGTGAAGGGAGCCTTCATAAAACACTAAATCTGAAGTATAGACGGGTTTCTTTGTTTGAGATATAACTCACATAAGATTAATTATTTTAAAGATACAATTCAGGGTGTGAGTTTTTTTTTTTTTTTTTTAGTATTTTCACAAAGTTCTGCAACCATCAGTATTACCTAATTCCAGACCATTTTCATCACCCCAAAAAGAATCAGTCGCTCCCATTCTCCCTCCTTCCAACTCTTGGCAACCCCCAACCTACTTTCTGTCTGGAGAGCCCTGTTCTGGACACTTCATAGGAATGGTATCACATAATATCTGTTCTGCTGTGTCTGTCTTAACTCACGTAGTGTGGTGTTTCTGAGGGCACCCCTCTGTGGCGCGTGTGAGCACGTCACCCCTCTGTGGCGCGTGTGAGCACGTCACCCCTCTGTGGCGCGTGTGAGCACGTCACTCCTCTGGATGAATGAGTGGCGCTGCCTCTGGGGGGGACGCTGCGTCTGGTCTACCCCTTTAGCGCCTGTGGGCACTGGGGCTGTCTCCACTTTGCAGCTAGTGCACGGAGGCCGCTGTGAGCGCCACAGTGCAAGTCTCGGCGTGGACACGTGCTCGCAGTCTCCTGGTCTGCACTCAGGAGGGGACTTTCCGGGGCACGTGACACCTCTATGTTTGACCCTCTGAGGAAGCACCAAGCTGTTTTCCACAATGGCTGCCCCACTTCATGTTCCCACCAGGAAAAGATTTACGTGTCTCCGGGAACATGCAGCTTTTTTTGAATGGCGCCCTGGGTGCATACGTGTTGCTGGTCTAGCGTGTATGATTTAGTAAATGAAAGCTGGGCAGGGGGGACGTGGGGTTGGGTGTCAAGGTCGTCTTGCCGGTATCATGGTGGATCTGGACTCTCACCTTGAACCCGGAGAACCCGGGGGTGCCGTGCGGGCCGGGGTCTCCTTGGCTGCCTTTACTGCCAGGCTGCCCGTTGGCACCTGCAAAGCCCTTGGGTCCTGGCAGCCCTGGAGGACCCCTGATGAACTGATCTGCACATTTACAGTCACCGGCGTCACCTGCAATGTGGGGGAGACGGGGTGCTGTGCTGTTTATCCATGACGTGCAGGTACAACCCTCCTTGGCTCTGCAGGGGGCAGGAGGGCACGGCAGGCAGGGGCTGGGCTGGGAGGACCACACTGGGAGGACGTGCCCACTCTGGTCCTCTCCCCCTTGGGTGGGGGGGGGAGCGGGATTGGGGGTCTTATAGTCATCTCAGAACCAGCGGAGGGTGGGCTGTTACAGGACGGCCAAGCAGCGCCCTGCCCCTCACCCCCAGCCAGCCTCACCTTTCCATCCTTTCTGTCCACGAGCCCCTGGGAACCCGGAGGAGCCAGGGAAGCCCCCACTTCCTCTTGCTCCTTTCCGGCCGAACAGAAAACCTGAGGGGAAGACCCACAAGGATGGCACGTCAGCTCAGCCCAGGGCCCGCCGTTTGCTTCCCGTGAGGGAAGGTTTATAGCCGTATCTCCCAATACACGACGACCACCCCCTGCCCAACTCCAGCCCAAGCGCTCTCAGAAAGACACGGAGACTTCCTATTTGTGGCTACTGCTTCCAGGGCTGGAAAGACACGTGAACACCTGTGGTTTCAGTTTCCCATTAAAGTCTGGAAATAGATATCTTTACTTTTCAGAAAAGTTCCGTCCAAAGAAGAGTTTCGATTGCTTTTAATCACGTATTTTACTTACGCATTAAAGACTTGGGGTCACCACGACTTCTGGTTCCCAGAGAGACGAAAACCCAGAGCAAAAGCAGACTATGAAGGGTGTCGGGGGAGCTCTGCCCTGCTCTGCCCCAGCCTGGAACAGGTGCGCCTGGGCACGCCCCTCCCTGCAGCTCCAGGGGCTTCCACGCCGGGCGCACGCTCGTCCACACACGCACACGTGTGACCGTGTGGATAACCCGTGATCCACCCCCTCCCCACCTTTCCCCCTCAGCAGGATGGGGACCCTTCAGGTGTCCCGCCCGGCTGCAGGGCTCTGACCATTCCAAGCGAGGACGTCTGAGCCACCGTGCTAAGTAACAGACTCTAAAGCCCAGAAAACGCCCCGCGTCCCGCTCGAGCGGCGCGCCCTCTCGCGGTGGGAGCGAGGCTGCACATCCCCGAGAAGCATCTTCAGGCGCTCTGGATGCGGGCGCCCGGGGCCCGGCTCGCCGACCCGCGGCCGTGCAGGGGGGTGAGTGCCAGCCCAACAGGCCGGCGGGACTAGAGAGCGGTGGCTGCTTGCCAGCTCTCGCTGCTCACAAACACTGGGAGCTGGCCCTGTCCTTCACCAGGCTAATCACCCCCTGACTCCATACAGACGGCACCCTGCACCAGGCACTCCCCCGCCCCACGCTCTCAGAGCATCCTGCATTTCAGAGGGAAGGTCGGGGGCTGATAGCTTCAGGGACACTGGACCCGGTTCCTGAGTTGCCTGATGCCAGCTGTGGCCGTTTTGAAACATCACAGGAAAAAAAAAAAAAAAAAAAGGCAAGACCTTCAACAGGCTATAAAACCTCTCCCTATTCTTGAGGAAGGGGGGCACAGTTCTCGGGGCGCTAGTCTGCTGTGTTTCCCCTTTGCCTGCCAAAAATAATAAGGCACTCTTCTATTAACTCCAAACTGTCTCTGTGTTTCTATTTGGCATCTGTGGACAGGGAGCCAAGATTCTGGCAACGGGGACGCAGTTGGGGACAGCTGGTACATCATGGTATTAAACTCTTGTCAAAGCAGGAGTTTGCTGGGTGGAGAGATATTGGCAAGGAATTCCATCCTCCACGGGATGGTGGAGAGGAAGAAGGAAGACCCAGCAAAGGAGCCTCAGAAGGAAGGGGAGAGACAGCGAGCCAGGGAAGAGTGTGTGGAGGGGGTGCCGGCCGGGGGGCTCTGATGGAGCAAATGGTACCCAGCATAGGCTCCATGGGCACTGGGGACCAGGTCAAGAGCTTGTCAGCCTAGCGGTGGGCTGAGGGCTTTATGCTATGTCTCCAAGTTCTGATGTGTTAGGAGAAGCTAGTATTACAGGGAGTTATTTAACCATGGATTCTTAAGGGGTGCTGGCTTTTAAAATCTGAGACAAAGACAATGTGGGTGTTATTCACACTGTAAGTCTAGCCAGAAAAGACACTTTGGGGCTCTCTGAAGGTGCACCTCCCTCCTTCCTTCCTACATTGCGTTTTCTTCATCTGATAGATTAATTAAATTAGTAACTGCAAGCGAGTCCTAAAGAACAGCAGTGAGCCTCTGTGATCTTTCCAACACGATTTTCCCGAAGTGGCCGTAAGAAACCTGGCTGTGCCCTGACTTTTTCTAGCGCACAGTGGGCCTGCGCCAACAGTCGGCCTGGTTGACCGAGCTGCAGCTGGGGTAAGCAGACACTTGGTTCAGAAAGAAAACTGCCTTCATCGTTGGCTTTCGCTGGAATGGCGAAAGACTAAAAATTCTGGTTTCTATCAGTAGCAACACAGAAAACCTGGGGACATGCAGATAACAAGAAAAGAATCCAACAATTTTGTTCCAGGGGAAAGGCTGGAGAGCTCTGTGGGACTCAAGATCATCAATATTAAATTATGACTGTTCACAAAACTATTTTAAAAGGCCATTATGCTTGACTACTTTTTGCACAGGAGATTGCTTCTAAAAAGTGATTTGGGAACAATGTGTCTCATGGGGTAAAATGAATACTTCAAGGAGAACTTAAGTTGTGTGCTCTTAAACTTTTAAGTTGATAAATCTATCAGACACCATTCCATCTATTTTATAAACTCCTTTTTCAGTTAACCATATGGACCAGAAATTAGTTCACATGTTTACAGATGACTTCTGAGTAAGTTGTAGATTTACTAAGTAAGATTTATGAAGCCAGATGGTATGCGTTTGTGTCTTTATCGAAATGGAATTTAGTTATAGGAAGGATGGCAAGGTTAGCCTTCAATCACCATCTTTTAAAGAGGCATATTTGTATGCTTTTATTTTTAATACATCATGTTCTGTTGCCAAAAAAGGGAAAAAGCAGCAGGGAATGTAACGCTCAGCCATTATCACAGATAATGTCAGGATAATAAAAAATATTAGTGATTACACTGCTCAAACCACTTGGCAAATTCCAGGGAAATATCTGTACCGAAATTTTTCAAAAGAATGTAAGAATCTGATTTTTGCAGTTGAAGGGAAACTGGGCACACAGAACCAGAGCAACTTAGAGGACAGACTGGAGCCAGAGAAGTAAGTGGTGCCTTCTCTCCTCAAAGGAGCAGGTGCCAGCGCGCTTCTCACGCCTCCGGAAGGTTTTCTTCTCAAGAGACGGCAAAGACAGTGGCAAAAGCCTCGTCTCTGAATCTGCCTTTAGCTGGACCCACACACACTGCCGTGCTGTGCTTAGTCACTCAGCTGAGTCTGACTCTTTGGGACCCCACGCCCGACAGCACTGGGGTCCAGACGCCGTGCCTGTCCAGTCTGAGGACTCAGGTCGTCTGTCTGGGCCCCCGAGCTGCCGTGTCCCACCGCAGGTACGACAGCCACTCCTGGCGTCAAGCGTCGCCACCGGCTCAGCAGCGGCTCGGGCTCGAGGGGGCCCGGAAGGCAGAGCCTCAAGTCTGCCCCGCGGGGGTCAGCCCAGGGCAGGGGGCGGTCACGGCGGGCCCTTCCCGTCTGCACCCCGGATGGCCTGCCACCTCCTCGCCCACCACCCGCCACCTCGTCCACAGAATTAGTCAGCAGAAAAACCCAAGTGAGAATGCGGCTGCGACTAGGCCCCTTTGTTGGGACGTCGGCATGCCCAGCCCTTGACTTTCCCTCCACTTACCGTCTGGGCCGGGCGGTCCTGGGCGCCCGGGGGGACCGCGGAGCCCTGGCTTCCCATCGGTTCCTGGCGGGCCGGGGTACAGCGCGGGGAAACCCTGTTCTCCCGTGAAGCCTTTGGGTCCCATCTCGCCCGGCAAGCCTCTCTTCTCATCTGAAAACCCAACAGCAAACACAGCCTTATGAGCCCCTGGGATTCAGCCATGGGGCTGCTGTGTCCCGAGACCCCCCTGGACCCGTGGTTTACGGTCCAGCCAGCGACATAAAGGGGGATGCCGCTGGTATATTTCATCAGCACCGTTCCACTCTGAAAAGCCCCTCTGCCCGCCCCCAGAGGATGGCCTGTGGGCTGTTAGAATGCTTGGACGCCTGTGCTCCTCCCAGCCAGCGACAGACAGAACTGCGCGCGTCACCGTCAGCACTGCGTGTAGCTCAGTCAGGACACAGCGGCTCTGTGACCACATCCAAACGCACTCGAGACGCAGGCGCGCTCGGGCCAGCCGAAGGGGCAGAGCGCCGGCGAGGGCCGGGGCTCGCGGGGGACCTGCGCGCATGTCTCAGCTTCGAGGCCACGGAAGCTCAGTACCTTCGTCTCCGATGGTCGTGCCTGGCCGGCCTGGCAGACCCGGGTCTCCTGGCTCCCCTCGGGCTCCTGGCTCCCCGGGGGCTCCTGGGGATCCCGGCTCACCTCTGACACCTGGAACCGAGACAGACACCCCACGATGAAAGCACCACTGTCCAGGCCTCGAGGCAGATGCTCACATTGGTTGGAGGTATAGGGACTGATGCCCTGTCCACTGCATGAGGCCCGCGGGGTCCAGATGTTTCATCTGTGGTGGCCCCGCCTTCAGGGAGCTCATTCTTAATTACATAAGGTCGATCATCTGACTCTGTGCAACCCCATGGACCGCAGCCCGCCAGGCTCCTCCAGGGGATTCTCCAGGCAAGAATACTGGAGTGGGTTGCCATTTCCTCCTCCAGGGGATCTTCCCCACCCAGGGATGGAACCCACGTCTCCTGTATTGACAGGCAGATTCTTCATCACTGAGCCACCCGGGAAGCCCAAACAGGGTTGATAGAAAATTCCTATAATTATAAAACGAGACAGGCCCGGAAATACCAAAACAATACAGGGAGGCTTCAAAGGACGGGAGGGTTATTTGGGGGGAAACTCTGACTTCGAGGGACCACGGAGAATGAAAATAGTGGGCAGCATTTCTGAGCTCGTGAGTGTGCTGGCTCAGTGCCACACGCTTGACTGACACTCGAGTCCTGAAGAAGCGCGCGCCTGGGCAGCAGCACAGCCACCGAGTCAGAGGGCAGAGACGCCAGGCTCCAGAGGCGCCCCGACAGCTTGAGCGGGAAGGGAGGGCGGGGAAGGGCCAGGGGAGGTCGTGCAGGGGCAGGGGAGGGCGGGGGAGGGCCAGGGGAGGACGTGCAGGCACAGGGGAGGGCGGAGGAGGG
>SJXO01002128.1:104660-226695 GCA_006408615.1 Connochaetes taurinus
CAGGGAAGGACGTGCAGGGGGCAGGGGACGGCGGAGGAGGGCCAGGGAAGGGCATCCAGGCGCAGGGGAGGGCGGAGGAGGGCCAGGGAAGGACGTGCAGGGGGCAGGGGACGGCGGAGGAGGGCCAGGGAAGGGCATCCAGGCGCAGGGGAGGGCGGAGGAGGGCCAGGGAAGGACGTCCAGGCGCAGGGGAGGGCGGAGGAGAGTCAGGGAAGGGCATCCAGGCGCAGGGGACGGCAGAGGAGGGTCAGGGAAGGGCATCCAGGCACAGGGGAGGGCGGAGGAGGGTCAGGGAAAGGCGTTCAGGCGCAGGGGACAGCAGAGGAGGGTCAGGGAAGGGCGTCCAGGTGCAGGGGAGGGTGGAGGAGGGTCAGGGAAGGGCGTCCAGGGGGCACGTCAGCCAGACAGAAGGCTCAGAGCGTGCGCACCCAGAGCTGGAGCAGAAACCAGGGAAGGCGCTGGGCAGTGCCCATGGAGGCCCGGCAGGCACGAGGCTGGGCTTCCGTGGCGCCGCTGCGGGTGGCAGGGCCAGAGCCCATATGGGATAGGCCGGAACGAAAGCCTTTCCCGGAGGAGGAAAGCAGGGGGCGCTCCATGACACCCCTCCTATCCCACAGGGAGGGAGCGTTCACGAGACAGGTTCTCTGAGGTTAAGTGCTCAACAGCACTTCCCTTGCTTTGCTTAGAAAGTCTTTCCCCCGAGCTCACGGCTCTGGGCCCACAACAGACGACAAAGCCTGCGAGATGTAAGCGCGAAGAACGAACGGCACAGACCTTTGGCCACGGAAGGATACGGGGAGTAGGCCGGGAGGCCGGGGGGGCCTGGGTCGCCCATTTCTCCCTGGAGAAGGAAGACAGGGAAACAAGAGAAGGTGAGCTGGCCTCTCGGAGCTCTGCACCCGAAGGCTGCTCCCAGATCTGAGAGGACGACAAGCCAGGCGGAGGCTGCCGCCCACACTCCATGCCCGCGCTGGTCAGTCCAGCCTCCTGGTTGCCAGCCGGACACGCCGGCAGAGGACGGAGCGGGCAGGGGTCCCTCTCACCCCGAGACCCCTGTCAGACACCAGGAGTGGCCAGGGGACCACCTGCCTCCGGGCAGACTCCTCCGTGTTGATGGCACCACCGGATCGCCCGTGAAGGTGAGCTGGGGGTGTGTGCCCACACCCGATCTAATACCATCTGGACGGTGAGGTCCAGACTCCACGAGCTGCCTAGACATCTCTGAGCCTCGCCCGCCCCAGAAGGCCTGGCTGTGAGCCCTCCGTCCTCGTCAGCGGCGCCCCGCCTGGTGGGGTACGGCCCCCACCTTGCTAGGTCCTCCGACAGCTGGAGCAGCTGCACCGCGTCCTCAACCCCCCCTCCCGCCCATGGAATTATTCATGGGAACCAGGGGCCCCCACCCACTTGACTACAGCGTCCGCCTCTCTCAGCCCCCTCCCCGCTTCTCCGATGAGGGTGGACAGGAGGTGATCAGAGCACCACCCGGAGGAAGGAAGTGGAAGCTGCCCCCCGCCCCCCAGAGGAGACCTGAGCCCACCTTGGGTCCTGGCAATCCGTCAGGGCCTTGGTACCCATCCAGTCCTCTGCTTCCCTGCAGGAAAGACGCTTGGTGCTTATTTTATCTTTAAAATATAAAGGCGTGACCACAGTATATTGTATCTAACAAAATCAACTGTCCCTGGGATTCTCCAGGCAAGAATACTGGAGTCTGTAGCCATTCCCTTTCTCCAGGGGATCTTCCCGACCCAGGGGTCGAAACTGGGTCTCCTGCATTGCAAGGGATAAAGACAACAGACTGGGTCGTCACTGAAGACCCAGAATCAAAACGTGAGCGGTCAGTAGATGAGGGATGCAGGTGGACACACAGGAAGGGCCAGACTGGAGGCCCCGGGGACGGTGGCCAGCGGGGGGCAGGTGATGGGCGGCCTGGGGCGGGAGGGACCCCGTGCTGGCCTGCCAAACAACAGAAAATGTGAGCGAGCTCCACGCTTCAAGGATGACCAGGGAGACATCATTTCTGCTACTGCAAATGCGGGAAAGTTTTAAGGGAGGGGCCGTTTTTTTCTGGGATGCCCCAGTCTTCACATGAGATCTCTGTAAGGTGTCTCAGGCCCGGACTAGGTTGCATTTCATGCCTCAAACTTACTTTCTGCCCCGGCGAGCCCTTCTCACCATCGAAGCCGGGGCCACCCTGGATTGAAGAGAAAACAGAAGCGGTAATAGCTGAGGACATGCAGCGACCTTTCCTGGGCACGGTCACGGCGCCTGCCTGGGCTGAGTAAGTAAATACTTTGCTGTGATAACACTGACACCATCTAAACTTCCTTCTCCTTCCTGGAGGAGAGGCATCATTTCAGCGACACTTTCACCTAATGCATCCTGGCTATGACCGAGAGAACCGTGGAGAAACCCATAAAAACAACACAGTCAAAACCGCACAGCCAGAAAGCGCCCCGCACCCTCGTGCTCTCAGGGCCTTCGTTCTGCTTTTTGGAGACTGACACTTGTCCTTCGGGTGGCTTTTTCCCTAGCCCGTCTTTGCCCACCGTTTCAGCTCACTGTGGGGTGGACCTGGCCAGCTGACTGAGCTCGGGCTGGTGGAGGGCGGTGTGCCCTCGGGCCAGGAGCGACAGGGGGCAGAGCCTCCTCAAGAGACTCCCCCCCACCCCATCTGCCCCACCCGGGACATTTTTCTTGGACTCTCGGGGCAGCAAGAAATTGACTTTGTTGTTGGATACAGCCTCCGATTTTGTTACCACGGAGTCATTCAGGCTAATACAAGCAGAAACGCGTCTGAGTTCCGTTCATGTCCCTCCTCTAAAGCGGGGAGCACGGTCTTAAAACCCCCAGTTACTGGGTGACAATGACGTGTCGGTCAACGCAGGCTCAGGGTCGTAGCCAACAGCCCACGGAGAGGCAGGACCCTGACAGTGAGCGTCGGGGGTCAGGGGAGGGGGGCAAACCTCTGTACTTTCAGGTCAGCGCTGCTGTGAACCGAGGGCTGGGGGCTCCAGGGGTACAGACTGTGACACTACAACCAGCCGCAAGGGCACACTGCACATACTGGCCACAGAGCCAGGGTCTTATAACAACCATGCTGAGCAGGGCCTTTGGGGACCGCCAGTCAGTGAACTGTGGATCTGCAACACATGCTATCGTGCGTCAACTGTACTCCACCAAGAAGTGAAAGGAAAATAAAGTCTTTTTAAACGCCAGACGGTGCAAAGCACACACAGGCACAGAAGCTTTACCCGTGGTCCCGAGAAGCCCATGACGCCTTCTTCTCCCTTCAAGGAGACGCCCTAGGAGAGAACAGAGAGACCAGCCTTCACGGTCTGCCTGCTTTGGGGGCTCATTCTTAGTGCCCCCCGCTGCGGCCAGCCTGCCTCTGCCTCTCCAGCTCCACGCAGGCGGGCTCCTAGGACGTCTGCAGTCGGCTGGGACGGTCATCCACCCAGCCCGTCACTGGTCATCGTCCCCTGGTAAGGGGCAACGGGGAGGACTGGGGATTTGGGGGCAGACGGGACCCAGACCAGGGAAGGCAGAGCGGTGACAGGGCTGGACCCTGGCCAGGAAGCCGCCACCAAGCCCGCCCGGCCCTTCCCTCCAGGGCACTGCTCTTCTGAGCGGTTTGGGCTCATTCGTGAACTTCAGAAGAGGGTCATCAGCCGGTGCCGATTCTGCAGAAAGAAGGCACCCTGACACTGTTTTCTGAGAAACTGTGAGAAACGATCACCCTTTCCTGCTGCAGACGAGGGGTCTGGAGACCAGGGCTGTGGGTTGTTAGGCCCCAGACAGTCTAACATGTGATGGGACCCCTGAGAATGCGGGAACCACGAGAAGAAGCATCTTTATTCCTTGACTTACTATGCTCCCTGGTTCTCCCTCGCTTCCTTTTTCACCCTGTGATGATACGAAAGACAAGAAATGCTCATTAATTCATGAATGCTATTTAAAATGGATCAGGATTTATGACATAAGGTGCAAAGTATTTTATAAAACTGCAAACTATGACTATGAACGGATTGTAACGAGCGACACCCTAAACCTTGCGGCTTCAAAATTCAAGGGGGAAAATGGGCTATTTCTCTTGGATTTTCACCATATAGACGCAATTGTGTGTTATTCTGATATGATCGCAAGGCTGTTTCTTTTCTGCCTGTGAGTTTCCTTCAGGGCTACAGTGCCAGGGCACATGCCTGGGGGACAGCCCCAATGATGAGAGAGAGGCTGTCATTTGATAATGAAATAGCGAAAGATCGTTCAGGCGAAAGAGGATAAGGCGGTGGGGGGCGGGTCCTCTGAGGACAAGGCTCATCAGGAGCGAGTTAAGGTCCTGAGCGAGAGGGGCTTTAGAAAGCAACGTCAGTTTTATTTCTTTCAAAATAATTTTCTGTCTTTGGTTTTGACTGCGCGGGGTCTCCACGGCTGCACGGGCTCCTCCCCGGCCGCGGCGCGCGGGGCCTTCTCCCTGACTGCGGCGTGCGGGCCTTCTCTCTAGCTGTGGCGCGCAGGCTTCTCATTGCAGCGGCTTCTCCTGCTGCTGAGCATGAGCTCCTCCCTGACTTCGGCGCGCGGGGCCTTCTTCTAGCTGCAGCGCCAGGGCCCTAGAGCCCAGGCTCAACAGTTGTGGCACACAGGCTTAGCTGCTCCGAGCCACGTGGGGTCTTCCCCCACCAGGGATCGAACCCGTGTCTCCTGCGTTGGCAGGTGGTTTCTTTACGACTGAGGCACCAGGGAAGCCCATGATGTCATTTACATGATCAATTTCCCCCATTTCTCTTAGTCTGAAATGGGGACGGAAATGCAGCGATGGGCCTGTTCAGCCATCAGTCCTAGAACAGCTCCCAGGATCCTGCAGTTCCAGACTTCCCCTGCAGGCTGACCGGGCCCAGCCCTGGGACCAGTTTCCTCTGCAGTTCAGTCTAGTTCAGTCGCTCAGTCGTGTCGGACTCTTTGAGACCCCAT
Organism: Connochaetes taurinus; assembly: GCA_006408615.1. Classification (NCBI taxonomy): domain Eukaryota; kingdom Metazoa; phylum Chordata; class Mammalia; order Artiodactyla; family Bovidae; genus Connochaetes; species Connochaetes taurinus. Next base: position 109,629 of record SJXO01002128.1, read on the forward strand.
GGACTGCAGCACGCCAGGCCTCCCCGTCCATCACCATCTCCCAGAGTCTACTCAAATTCATGTCTATCCAGTCGGTGAGACCATCCAGCCATCTCATCCTCTGTCACCCCCTTTTCCTCCTGCCCTCAATCTTTCTCAGCATCAGGGTCTTTTCCAATGAGTCAGCTCTTAGCATCAGGTGGCCAAAGTACTGGAGTTTCAGCTTCAGCATCATTCCTTCCAGTGAACACTCAGGACTGATTTCCTTTAGGATGGACTGGTTGGATCTCCTTGCAGTCAAAGGGACTCTCAAGAGTCTTCTCCAACACCACAGTTCAAAAGTATCAATTCTTCAGCACTCAGCTTTCTTTATAGTCCAACTCTCACATCTTTACATGACCACTGGAGAAACCATAGCCTTGACTAGACGGACCTTTGTTAGCATTCCCTCTTAGCTGCAGAGAACAAGGAAATGTGATTCAGCCGCTCGATGATCTCAGCAGGGTCGCGCCTGCTCCGGCCTCACTCCACCCCGGGCTCCTGTCCTGACACTGGACGGGGGCCCCACCCTGCTGATGGTCAGGTCCCCCCAGGAGCCAGAGTCCCTCCTGGGTCCACCCTGATGACCCTGGAGGCCCTGTCCTGCCTGGTGGTCCAGGGCTGTCCTGCTCGCAGCCCGGCTGGTATACGACCGTCCTCTCTGGGCTCGCAGCAGCCGCTGCCCAGGCTGCCTCTGTCAGCGGTCAAGTCGCTTGTAACACCGCAGCTGCACAGATTCACGTCCCCTGAGGGGGGGGTGGGTCCACCCTGCCCTCTCCCGTCTGCCCCCCAGCATTCACCCTCCATCTTGACAGATGCTTGAGAGACAGGGATCAGAGTCTACGTTTGGGATTTTTACTTTGGCTCCCATGACCTTTTATGGTGCATCTCACCCCGGCCACCACCCTGCCGCCCTATGAGGTCAGCATTCTACCAGGCCAGTGCTCCGGGTCTTTAATAAGCACAAAGGAACCAGAAGGCTTAGGACGGGTGAACAGTCTGTCTGAGTGAATGAGTGATAGAGAAGGGTGTTAATTTTTATTTAGACTCCAAGAGGATGCTTTTAATCAAACAAAACATTAACAGAAACTACAAGAGTCAGAAATCTGACTTTGACCCAAAAAGCCCACAGGGACGCTCCATGTCAGCAAAACGTAGGCTTTCTTTTGCTCACACGGCCCTGGCAGTGAGCTGTGCTGCGACCACTGGCTACGTCTACTCTAGAGACTGAACACGGAGCTGAGGTTCTTAAATGGGTCCTCGTGTTGGTTCCAATTCATCATGATTATGAGCAATGATACTGAGACGCCTGTGACTGTGGTCAGCGCTTTCAAACGCGTAATTTGCTAATTCAGTGGGGAGGGCATTTCCACTTTGAATGTGACTGTTTGAATAAGACCAAAGAAAGCCACACCTTTTTCTCCTCCTCCTGTCAGTTCAGATGGGAACATGGCAGTCTTGCCGCAGCCCCTTTACCTTATACTGCTCTGGGAGAAGCTCGTATGCCGGTGTGGGCTTCTCGACGTAACCGTTGTCTGGTGGAATCCCGCCGGGTCCCTGCAGCCCCATGTCTCCCTGTGAATGGTTTAGCAAAGCAATTGTCTTTAGATCGAAGGGCACGATCGAGGTTGAATACAAGCACAATCCCACCGCAAACTGCTGCTTCTGTCTTTGCATATTACTTATCACATGTACATCAATTTTAATGGTGTTACAATCATAAGATAAAAATCGTGTATAAGCCTGGATGCCAGTGGGGTTTAGGGGAGAATGGATACATGTATATGTACTGCTGAATGCCTTTGCTGCCCACCTGAAACTGTCACAACATTGCTAATCGGCTGTACCCCAATATGAAAAATTTTAAAAATGTAAAAACATCATGTAGAATAAAATGATAGTAAGGTAAAATTACTTGATTTCCACTTGCGTTAATAATCATTTAGAATTTAGGTGTCTAAGCTGTTTAGCTTGGTCACAATTTGCGGTTGCATTTGCTTCAGTGGAATTATCTCCTTACGATGGATTTCTGTACAAGGAAGTTATTCGGTCTGTGCGCCAAATGCTTCGGTGGTTCTTGCTGTGTATTATGCTACTGCTTTCTAAGACTGGTACCCAAGACATAAATCAGAACGGGCGCCCCAGGCAGCACTAGAAATGAAGAATCCACCTGCCAATGCAGGAGACGAAAGGGGCACAGTTCAATCCCTGGAGCTGGAAGAGCCCGTCTTACAGATCCTAAGCACCACTGGAGCCTGTCTGGCAACCTGACACTTCACAGTGGCTGTTTCCTTTCAAATGGGGTGTTTGCAGAGCACCTCAAGAGAACAGCACGAAACGAAGCTCAAAACATCAGAATGAGCTGTCAGCGTTTCCCAACTCAATCTAGTAAGTTCCCTTTACCTTTTCGCCTTTTTCTCCATAAAAACCAAGTCCTCGGTTGCCCTGAAAGACAGATGGCTTCTGTAAGTTGAAAGTCAACAATCGCAGTGAAATAAAATTATTTTTTTTAGAAAAAGAAACCTAATAGGTATGTATTTGCAACATCACTGGACAACTATCCTTCCTAATAGTCTGGCTTCAGCTCCCAAGAACGCATTAACACAAGAGGAAAAGAAACGTCTTTTCTTTTGCTATTTCCGTATACAAACGGTGGAATGAAAGTCCGAGTCCAGATACCACATAAAATGAACAGGAGCAAATCGAGACGCTGTACCAGTTGCAGAAAGTGGCCCCTCACGTTGCGCTCCGAGCGTTCACTAACACGAAACCTTAAGTGACAAAAATTCCGGGTTCATAAAAATGATATACTAGTGTTTTAATAAACCCCTGCTTTTAAGGAATTTGTATTTTGTGCTTTAAGCAAAACCTGAAAAGCAGTGGGCTAAGAGTTGTTCTTTCACCCCTGGGGACACGTTGCCACTTGCTTATATCGCCTATACATTTTACTGCTCGAATCCTGATGACCAAGAAGTTGACTATTAGTGATTTCCTCCTTGTGGCCCAGGGCTTTGACAGTCCAAGGCGCCTGCTAACTAACTGCTAACTCTCCCTCAGTCCCCTGGACCACAGGGTGAGTCTGGACATCACCGATGGGGAGGGTGTCATCTCCTTGGGCTGAAGCCTCATGGCGAACAGGTGATGGAGCTCGGGTCTGATCCCAGGTCTTCCAACTCTACAGGTCGGGGTCTCAGAGCGTCTCCTTGGGTTCTGGCCCCTCTGGGCTCGGAACATAGCCGTTTCCTGCCTGGGATCCCAATCTGAGGACCGTGATTCATACTCTCCTCTGCCTCAGGCTTTCTCATTTTGGTAAAATAATCCTAAATGTCACAGAAAGATGTCCTAATTCTCTTAATGATGGTGTTCTTTGGGTTTAGCCAAACTTTTCATCATCCTTCCTGCTTCAGAGGCAGACGGGGAAGGCGCCCTGGCGAGTATTTGACGGTTTCATGACAGGAGCGTCCATGCGAGCGTGGGAGGACTGACCACCTGCCAGGTGGGCTGCGGGACAAACCACACACAGCTCAGGAAGGCCCGTGTCTTCTGACTGCCCACGGCTCTGCTGCCTTCCCGGGGCTCCTGTCCCCGCCGAGACGCGGGATCCCGTGGGGCCCACCCGATCTCCACACCACATAGTCCCCTGCCTCTGATGCCCCAAGTTTCCACAAATAGAAACAAAGCCTTTCATTAATTTTTGCTTTCTCTTTGCTTCCTTCCCACATGGCTAGGGAGGTGAAATCAAAGCACAGAGAGGCAGCCAGGCGAGACGAGAATGAGATCTGCTTGGGATCCCGACATCCCCCTGCCTTGCGAGCCGGTGTCCAGGGCACCAGGAAGTGACCTGCTGGAGGCCTGGGGCTGTTTGTGCTGCAGCCAAGTGGGGATCTGAGGCGACCCCGGGGCTCCCCGCCCCGTCCTACATCCGTGTCTCTTGGCTCCGGGCCGTTCCCAGCCCGCCCTGGGCGGACTGACGGCTGGGAGCCGGGTGGGGGACGGCGGGTGGGCAGAAGCCTTAACGAGCTCCAGCCGTAGCCGGAAGCTGAGTCAAAGATGATGGGAGCTGGGGTTGGGGTGGTGACAGCTGAGGTCCCCGGGCGGCACAGAGATGGGGTTTCTGTGGGCCAGGCCTGGGAACGGGCAGGCCAGGGAAGCATCCTTGGCCTTACGCAGGCCACAGAGTGGTTCTGAAATGTTCCTAACGGTAGCCCAGTATTTCTGACTCATGTCGGGATTTGACCAAATACATCCCTCGCCAGCCTCCTACGGCTTGTCCTGGACATTTGTTTAACTTTCCCAGGTCACATTAAACCTGAATTCTGCCCACGTTCCTAACAAGCCACCGACTTTGCGGTGCTCCAGCCCACTGAATCATCTTTCTCTGATGGAAAGAGGGCACAGTTGGGCCAGAGCCTGGCTTGAAGCTCCCTGAATGCACCCCCAGAGGCTGACGGCACGCTCTGGTAGGAAGAAGGCCATGGGCTCCCCGCACAGCTCCAGCTCTGTCTTGTCCCGTCCCGTGAGCGAGCACGTCGTGGGTAAGCAGGGCTCATCCCCGAGGTGCTCTGCGTTCCTACTCACACATTCGTCAGCTGGACTTTCATGCGGCCACAGGAATGCTGTGTGGTTTACAGACAAGTAGTCATTCCACGCATCCACTTACTTAATGACTTCATGCGTGGGTTTACTCTTGGAGCTTAGAGCCTTGTCTTATAACTCTACATACAGTCCTCCTCACGAGACAAATGGTGCACTTGTCAGCCAGGTAGTTCCACGGTCAAGAAGGAGACGCAGCAACATGCAAGGCCCCGGTTCCCTCCCCCTCACCCACCGCGCCCCCAGTAACTTACTGGCTGTCCTTTGGGTCCAGGGGGTCCAGGTGGTCCCTGCACAAACACAGAGAAATCTGTCAGCTGTTTTATCCCAGGACCCAGATGACATCTGCTCGGGAGCCCTGGGAAAGCTGTCTGCTGTGTGTTCGGCACACCGGGGAGGATGTGAAAAGCCTTCCGGCGCACTCGTCTCAGCGGGGATGCAGGGCTGGAGGGCGGAGGACGGGGGGTCGGCCCGGTTCTCAGGGTCTGCTGGCTGCCCGGGCACAGCTGCTCCTGGTTTGCTTTTCTGAGCTCAGGCTTTTGACCTGACCTGGGTCCTGCTCACGCTGGCTCTGCTCCCTCCACGAGGCCCTGGGCCCCGTTCCTCCAGAGACAGCCCCTGCTGGCCTCCCATGCATCCCCCAACCCGGCACCATCTCGCACTTCGCGCTGCTAGGCCGGCCCCTCGGCGAGGCTGGGAATCCGCCTGCCAGGATCACCTCATGCTCCTGCAGAGCAGTCCCTGCCAATGCCACACTGAGGGTGAGAGCTTTACACGTGCCTTAGAAGAGCCAGGTGTGTTGCCGTCGAACAGGTGGAGGGGCAGGGGGCTGTGGGAGGCCTCAGTGGTTTGTGTGAAGACCTGGAGGCTGGCACCTCGGCTCGGGGAGGCGGGGAGCACCGTGCTGTTTATTTCTCGGAACTGTGTGCGTAAAGCAGGGGACCCCCCACCCCGACCCCGTGGCCCGCATTCTGTAAAGGGGTGGCTGCTTGTGTACAAGGGCTGAGAGCATCTCAAAACACGAGCCTGTCTCCTTCCCTTCAGCCAAATCTCACGGCCGGAGGGCTGCTGGGGAAAAAGACCAGCATGGCCCCGGAGAACTGCGCTTCGTAGAGACGTGGCCGATTGTTGCGATTATTATCAGCGGTCTGAGGGAAGCGACGAGCACTCCCACCCCAGCTGCTGGTGTGACGGACCTGCCCTCAGACACACACGAGTCCACTGCCTCTCCGCGTCGGCCGAGACGCGGGTCCCACGACCACGTCCACGGCCGCCTCAATCTCGGGGCGTGGTGTTCTCGGAGAAGGACTCTTTCCCCTGGGGCCACAAGCTCTCCCTGAGTAAGTTAAGGCCTGTTTGTCTTATTAATAAAAAACGTGGAGTAGGAGAGAGTTGGGCACTTTGCAGGAGCCCGTTCACCTCCCGGCCCCTGTGCAGCAGGAAGGATCCGAGGCGGCCAGGCCTGGGACTCTCCCTCCTCGGGCAGGCCCTCCTCCAGCCAGGGGTTTGGCTGCCAGGCCTCACTCCTGCTTAGACTTGCAGGAGGAGGGGACACCTGTAGACCTGCTGCTCAGCTGGGGCCCGAGGGTCACTTGGTTAACTGATGTCCAGTATCTCACCTGTCATGGTGGCTGTGCCCAGATGCGTTACCCCCGCTCTGAGGCCTCGCCAGCAGAGCCCATTCCCTCCTTATGGACCCGCAGGACACTGGTCTGCTTTGCTCAGGGTGATGGGCCCTTGTCAGCTGGTCAGCTGTGGGGCTGGGAGAGCGTGTGCCTGACTGGAAGGGCTCCAGGTCAAAATCTGACCTAGCTGGTGTTGAGTCTTCACTCTCAACCTTGATGGCGGCAGAGGGGACAAGGGACAGCCTGGGTGGTCTTGGCAACCACGTGTGTCAGGCACGCTGTGAGGCCTCCACCAGCGTCGGCACAGCCTGCATCTTGGAGGATGTTCTACACCCGCAAGGGCGAGCACGTCAGCCTGGAACTTACCGGTCTTCCTGGGGCTCCAACTGGACCCATCTGTCCCACGGGCCCAGGGCGGCCGGGAGGCCCCTACGGACAGGCAACGGAGAAGGCGGTTAGGGAGGCAGGAGGGGTGGAGCCCAGAGCCCTTCAGGTTCCGCCGGGTCTCTTCTCTAACAAAAGCAATGCTTACCTGCAAGCCAACCAGTCCGGGCTCTCCAGTTTCCCCCTATTGAGAAGAAAGTTTCAAGAGTTTCAGCTTTTAATAATCTGTGGGCTTAGTTGCACTTTACTTCAGTGCTGGAAATAAGCATATAAAACACACCCGCTGTCTAAGGACTCGGTGATGTTAATTACACAGACAGCTGCGCTGTCGTGAGTATGGGGGGGCGGCCCACAGTTAGTGTAAGACGGCCGACAGCCTGGAGGCCAGTGAGAGGACCTTGAAATCAGTGGAGATTCTGGCTTGCGGGCACTGTGCGTCCCCCCGCTCGACTCAGAGGTCACTCTTACTGGGGAGTGTACACGGGGCTTGGTCATGCCCCGTCTCTGCAGACTTACCCTGTATTTGTCGCGGTCCTCTGAGGACAGAGCGTAGGGCTCGCCTTTCTGCCCTTTCGGTCCTTGGGGCCCCTAAATGCGCACATGTGGCATAGAAAGAAAAACACAAACAGTCTTCAGCTCAGTGACACGCTTGGAGTCACTGCCTGCCCCCTTTCCTGGGCGACGTCCCGCTGTTCTATAGGCAAAAGAGACTCTTCGGAACATCCAACTCTACCTTAACCGTGAGGTGAGACTTTTACCTTCATATTTACCCAACAGCATCTTTCTTAAAGTTAAAAGAGAAATATTCGATAGGATTTGATTTGCAGAAACCCAAGTAGAGGTTCAGCAAATGAATACTTTCCTCTCCCAAACTGTCCCTTTTCTTTGTAATAATGCTATTCTGTGTCTTTCATGCCAAAATATCGACACATACACTCTGCAGTGCTATTTGTGGGAGAGATTTTGGGTCATCCGTTAAAAACAGGATCGTGTCAAGTATATTGCATTGGCCAAAAGGTGGTTTGGGCTGTCCGTGACATCTGAATGAACTTCTTGGCCAGCACAGGTACATGGTATGATACACAGGTACATAAGTACACAGGCCTTTTAATATCTACATATAAAACCTGTATTTTATTTTATTTTTTTTTAAAACCCGTATTTTAAAGTGATGGATATATTCATTGATAATGAAAGCTATGATATTAGAATAGAGCAGAGTGTAGCTTACTGATAAGTTGAATCACATGAAAAAGAAACAGCTGGCAAATGGGGAGCTGGAGGGCAGAGGTGTGAAGATAACCAGAAATCGGTCAGCTTCAGGGAAATGCAATGAAGATCGTTATTGCTGCCCTTCCCTCACCTTAAAATGTTTTTTAAATAAAAAGTTTTGCCAAAAAGTGTTAGTTTAACCCCGAATTTGGAATATATTGCTATAAGGTAGCAACATATTATCAAAAAAGATTGTTTGCACAGACCCTAAAAAATAAATGAGGTCATGAAATAGATCATTATATGAAAGTTCTTCCATTAAGAAAAGTAAAGTCTACCTTGTATATCCTGGAGAACAAAACTGTTTTTTCATGTCACAAAGGATGTTAGAACCTAATAAAATGATGACTAATAGAGAAGTCTGTTCAAGGTTTAAGCTTTTTAAAATTTTAGTTCCACGATTCCACTATTATTCTTGCTGTTTGAATGGGAGGAAGTGATGGTATGCTTGGGAGACAAACTCATTACCTTCTATTTAACACACAAAGAACAAAGGGGAAATGGAGCTCTCTGAGTCTAACACGCCTAGATGTTGTCAAGAAACCTCAGCAGCGGAAGTGTGCTCCATCCTGACTGCTAACCGAGGGTGGGCAGCCACCGTTTCTGGGGTGGAAAGGTGGTCTCGGCACGTGCCTGCTTCCCCCACCCCCAACACCATCCTGCAGGTGGGAGGCAGCCCACCCTCCTGAGAGACCTTCCCTAAGGCAGTTTCTCAGGGGGGTCCTCGGCGGGCCCTCCCGAAAGCGAGATCTTTCCTGCATTTCCAACACCCAGACTCTGGAGCCGACCAGTGGAGCAGGCTGAGCACTGCCAGTACTCACGCGGGGCCCGAGGAAGCCGCCGGGGCCCTGGGGTCCTGCGTAGCCCGAATCGCCCATGGTCCCATTGCAGCCGTCATACCCTGGAGGTCCTCTGGGTCCGCCTTGCCCGGGATGGCCCTGGAAATAGACAAGCCATTGAGCCTCCAGCCGCCAGGGGCTTAGGTTTCACGTAACTGGGATGAGGCAGCTTCAAACCTTCTCAGAAGAGATGCCTCTGAGCTCCTCATCTCCTCCTGAATTATCGGTCTGCTCTCGGCCTTCCTGACTCTCCTAGACTGGATCTGAGACATTTGAAATTGCATGCCAACCTGATCTTAATATTGAGCTTGTCCTTCAAAGGAAAATTTCAATTCTATTGAGCTAAATGTCCATCTTGTGTTCAACATCCAAGCAGGTCTATTTCTGGATGATACAGCTCTTAGATTTTACTGCACATCAACTTTGCTTATGACTTCTTTTTAAAAATTTATTTATTTTTAATTGAAGGATAATTGCTTTAAATATTGCGTTGGTTTTCTGCCATACATCAACCTGAATCAGCCACAGGCATATATGTCCCCTCCCTCTGGAACGCCCCTCCCACCTCCCACCCCACTGTCTCCGAGCACGGGTGGGAGCTCCCTGAGAGAAGCATGGAAACGTACACACACGACCATGTGTTAAACAGCCAGCCGGTGGGAACGTGCTGTAAATGATTCTAGGCAGCTAAAAGTACTGGGTCCCTCAAACCCTATGTTCATTAGGTACTCAGATACAGCAGTAGCGCTCACGTTAACCTGCTGTGAGCATCTCTCAGACTCTGGCATCAAGAAGACCAAGTTTAGCAGCCCTGGCATTCCAGAGAAAATGACCAGGCATATGTTTACCATGATCACCCCTCCAGGTGGTGATCACTCCCTCCCTAGTTTGAGAAATATTTGCTTCTGACATTAAATGAACATGAAATGGAAAAAAACCAATGGAAACACGACACCGATCAGTTACAGTACGTTTCCACAAGGCCACTCCATCTAAAGCTCAGACTTCTGCTTCCAGGAGAGCACAGCAAGGGACAATCCCAAGGGGCCAAAAAAAGTAGGTTAAAAATGGGCAGTTTCATCAGAGGCAGCTGGTAAGAAAATGCTTTGGTTATTTGTTTAACCCTTGAAATCTGCAAATTCTTCAACTCTGCCAATTTCTCAAGATTCTGGCTCATGAGCAAGTTATTTCCTTAACCATACACAGCTGTGTGCTGTCACCGATGCGTCTGTTTGAGCCCCTCCCAGGGGACACCAGGGATCATGGCCACGCGGGTCTCACGTCTTGGTGAGGGGGAGCTTCCTTTCTTTAGCTCTGCCTCCTGCTGCAAAAATCTCCTTGAGCGTGGAGCTAAGGAAAAGCGGCCGTTCTCTGTGACTGCTGTCCACTCACACCCTTCCGCCTTTCTTCTGCAATGCGGCAGCCTCGCTTGTGTAGCCTGGAGTGTGTGTGTGTGTGTGTGTGTGTGTGTGTGTGTGTGTGTGCATGCGTGTTTGAGCATGATGACAGATAACACATGTGGTGCACGTGTGTGCATGCGTGTATGGGCACGCTGACACAGCACAGACATTGGCATGAGCGTGAAGTTCTGGAGGCAGATGTCCTTAAACATCAGCTGTGGAGGGATGGAGCAGGTCTGAACGTGGGATAAACACATGTATCCTGGAGGCCGAGATGGGCAGGAAGCCGCCCCTGGGAAGTCTGCCCCCGAGCCCGAGGAGGAGGCTGTGAGTCAGGCTGCTCTGTTTATTTTCTTGTGCCACAAGAAGTAAAGTAAACTAGGTTAGAAAAACACATTTTATTGCATTCTGAGATTTTCTCATGGACAAAGCATGCCTTTCGTCTTCTCTGCACGGTTGCTACCAGGAATCTGAGCCTCTGCACAGACCTCAGGGCAGTCCCTGCTCTGGGCAGGACGGCTTTCCACTCAGGCGGTTCTGGAGTTCAAATGCGGTGTGAGACTGGCTCCTTATGGCCGGCCGGTGCCGTCTGCAGCTTGTTGCCAGTGACAAGGGGGCTCCCCTTTGGCCCTTATCACCCCTGTGGCCTTGCAGTTCTGGGAACCCCAGTTTTAGCACAGTAGCCTCCATGCCAAGTCCAGAAGACCATGTGCAAACGAAGCAGATTGTGCAAGAGATGACTGGGTTGTAGGGGAAAACGTTTTAAAGCGCACACATAGCCCCACAGGTGTGTTGTTACAGACAAGAAAGGGGGACTCGTTGGACGTGTGTCTGGGCGTCATAAACAGGTGGGTTTGCACGTATACGGTGCTTTGAAATTTTAGTCTTATGGAAAACTTACGGGAATTCCGTCGGCACCAGGGAATCCCGAAACACCTCTTGGTCCCTGTAAAGAAGGCAAACAGACTTAAGGAAGGCCAGGACACCCCCCCCACAACCCCGCGAGAGGAGCACCCCCTGTAAAGAAGGCAAACAGACTTAAGGAAGGCCAGGACACCTCCCCCAACCCCGCGAGAGGAGCACCCCCAGTCCCACACGCACCACATCTCCCTTCGGGCCTGTGATCCCGGGGGCTCCCCTTTCGCCCTTGTCTCCTTTGCGGCCTTGCAGTCCTGGGAACCCCTGTAGCCCAGGGGGCCCGGTGTACCCCTGGGGGCCCACCGGTCCTGGCTGGCCCTGTGGGAAAAACACCCGGTCAGTGTCCAAAATTCATAACCACGCGTGAACGTCTCCAATCATGCTGCTTTTGAAACTATACTTTTCATGCTTAAAGGGCTATAGTCTTCAGAAAGCACTCTGTATAAATCACCATCTTCTTCCACGAGAGCCACGAAGTGATTCCTGGCTGAGAAAGTAATAGAGTTCAAACAGGGGAAATAATAAATGTGAGACAAAAGTTATCTTCGAGTACTAAAGCGAAGTTATTGTGAAATGCTAATATTGGGTTGGCATGAAAGAATCAATTGACTTAAAAAAAAAAAAGTCCTTTCAGTATAAACGAAGGTGCCAGACAAATTCCTGAGATCCTCTCTGTCTCATCTAATGCACACAATAGGTATGGAGACGCAACTAGCTCCTAGATATCAACGTGATCCCCAGATGTTTAAGTGGTTACACAGTCTCTCATCCTGCACACACACACACACACACACACACACACACACGAGAATGCACACATGAGTATGTGTGCGTGCACAGAGAAAAAATAAAAGTTTCTGAAATGCATAAAACGTACATCCAAACCATTGCTGCTGCTGTTCCATCACCAAATCGTGTCCAGCTCTTTTTGCGACCTCATAGACTGTAGCCCACCAGGCTCCCCTGTCCATGGGATTTCCCAGGCAAGAATCCCTGGGGTGGATTGCCATTTCCTCCTCCTGGGGAACTTCCCGGCCCAGGGGTCAAACCCGTGTCTCCTGCGTTGGCAGGCAGATTTTTTACCACTTAGTCACCTGGGAAGCCCTTGCATATCCTTTAGGATGGCTATTATTTAAAAAAAGGAAAGACGAAGTTATGTGTTGGCAGGAATTTGGAGAAACTGCTCTGTTGCAGGGAATGGAAACGGCGCGGCCGCTGGGGCAAACGGCACGGAGGCGCCTCAGAAACAGAGCAGAGAATCACCTGTGACCCAGCAGTCCTGCTTCTGTGACCACACTCAGAAGGGTGGGAAGCAGAGACCTGGACGGTTCACGACTGCACCCATGTTCGTGGCAGCATTTTCCACAATTGTCAAAGGTGGAGGTGCCCATGGATGGATGACGGTTAAGCACGATGCGGTCTGTCCAAACAACGGACTCTTCTTCACCTTAAAGGGGCAGGAAATTCTGACCCAGGCCACAGCACGGAGGAACCCTGAGGACACATACTGAGTGAAATGAGCCCGCCACGCAGGGACAAACGCTGTCTGATTCCACTGACATGGGGTCCCTAGAGGAGTCACATTCGTAGAGACGGAAAGTCCCAGAGGGGTGACCAGGGGCTGGGGGAGGGGAGTGGGCAGTTAGGGTTTAATGGGGACAGACTCTCAGTTTGGAAAGATGAAAGAGCTCTGGAGACAACGATGATCAAAAAGCCTTTCTTGTATAAAACATAAATGCACTCAATGCCACGAAACTGGGCAAAAATGGTCAAGCCGGTGCATTTTATGCTGTGTACATTTTACCACAGTCAAAACGGAAAGGTTAAAAAGGGGTTCCAGCTCTCTTATTATTGGAACTAATTTATGCATTACAGTTCTATTTTAATGAATGTCCCAGGTTCACCCAAACTGAAAAAAGTAACAAGGCAAAACCAAACCCCAGCAACTCTGACTTTATTTCTTAAAGGAAGGATTCCGCTGTGGCTTCATCCCACAGACCCTTTCTCTCCGAGCCTCATTCACTCTCGTGTTTCAAATGCCTGTCTTGTCTTTAGATTGAGGGGGTACTGAGTCATTATTTCTAGACTTCTCTTTCATAGCCTGCAAAAAGCCTTTCTTGTATAAACTGTGCCGCTAAGACGTTTGTCTGTCCAGGCAGAAGTTTATAATCTGTCCTTGACACTGCACAGCGCTGGGGCGAAGCGAGCGGCTTCCGATGCAGCTGGCGGCGCGGCGTTCACACGGGACCGGGCGGGGGAGGAAGGGCGTGGGGGACCCTGCCTGCGATGGCCTCGCTGCCCCCACGCTGCCCCTCCCTGCAGCTGCTGGCCCGGGGCGTGGGGGCGAGCGGGGAAGCGGCTTTTTGGGGTGGAGGAGGCAGATGGAGACTAAGGTGGAGTTTGGCGGCTGAGATGAGCCCTGAGGCTTGGGGCCCTGTGTCCTCAGATGACGGGGAGCCTGGGCGCCCCTCGGGGCTGGGTCAGCGTTTCACAGATGGCGGGTTCTCTGCTCGCCCCGCACACGGTGCAGAGTCCAGCCAGCGCTCCCCTGGAGTAGCTTGACTGCACGCATGGCGGGGAGCCGCGAAGCCGGCGTGCTTGAACGTCCGGAGAAGGTGAGACAGGCGTCAGGAGGACTGTGTGGCCAGCCGGGCCCTGGACACGTGGCGTCCCTGTCTGACGCCCGGGGCTTCGGGACGCCACATCTGTCGGCGGTTTGGGGACACAAATGCTTTGACTCAGATTTTTATGGCTCTTCCTCAGCTATGCTTATTTCTGTCTTGTTTGTGACCACAAGCCTCTAAGCCTGCAAGTCCCGTAACCCTCGGAGGCTACTGTTTGTTAGTGTTCTCAGGGAGCAACCTTGGGGATTCACGGATCCTCCTCTGCACTGTTATTTTTTTATGGTCCATAAACTACATCTCTATCCGAGGATGACTGTCCAGCACCAACTGTTAATGCAGATGGAGTACAGGCCTCTTAACGAGAAGCATCTCCGTCTCGCGTTTGTTAGCCGTTCCTGGCTCCCTTTGATGGGGGGACCAGTGGCGTCACGTCTGGATTTCCCCCCATTGTCAGTACACTTCTTACCCTTGGCTTCTCTGACGGGAAGTCTGGCTTTGGGAATAAAGCTCCAGTCTTCCCTTTTCTGGAACACGCTGTCACTTTTTTCTTTTTATTAAGGTGAAACTCCCAAACCACAAAAGTCTCGTTGTAAAGGGGCTTCTGGCACATTCACAGTGTCCCTGTCCATCCCTTCTATCTATTCCAAAGGACCTTCAGCTCCCCAAAGAACCCCACTCCCACCACCGTCATCCCCACCGCCGCCTCCAGCCTTTGGTGCCCACCCTTCCGCTTTCGGTGTCTGCGGGATTCACCCACTCTGGGTATTTCGCATCAGTGCAATCATACATATGACACGTGACCTTTCATGTCTGGCTTCTTAATACGAGGGTTTTGAGGTTCGTCCACGCCACAGCTTAGATCACCACTTCAGGTTTATGGCTGAATAAGGTTCCATTGTGTGGATAAACTAGTTTGTTATGGACAAACCGTGTGGACGTGCACCCCCAGCTCTCCGGAGTCCTGTGTTCAGTCCTGTCGGGTCTGTTAGGAGTGGACCAGCTGTCTCACGTGGTAACTCTAAAGGCTTAAGGAGCTGCCAGGCTGTGATCCCTGGCTCATTTTACATTCTTACGAGCAATGTGTGAGGATCCTAAACTTCTCTACAATCCCGCCGTCAATTGTTATTTTCCATTTTTCAAAAAATAAAGCCTAGAGGGTGTGAACCAGTGTCATCCTGAAGAGGAATGGGGAAAAGCCAGGAAGAGCCTGGACAGGATCTGAATTATTCCTCGTCCTCCAAGATGGAACCCCAGGATGGTTCCAGCCCTTCACTGCACACCCTGTGAGGCTGGGGATGAAAGGACCCTTGCGTCAGGGTCCGAGCCCTGGGTGTGCGTGCTTTGGTCACCAGGGGTAAGATCCCCCCTAGGGGAGCCTGTGCCCTGGGGCACCTGGGGTATCTGCAGAGAGCGGCTGGAGGGACCAATAACAGAAAGGGTCCCCCTCTGTCCTGATCATCATCCTTATCAGCTTCCAGCCTCAGATGGCAAGTCCCGATTGGAAAAGCTATTTCCACCTCTTCCTTTCCTCTAGTGATAAGTGATGTTAAAAATAAAATGTACCCCAGAAAGGGTAGGACTGTAGCTTAAAGGTCTTTGCATAAACTTCTAAAACTCCTAACATTTCCACAAAATACTTGATGAAAGTATTTCCACAAAATACTTCTCAAAAGCCAGCAGACACCCGGCAAGGAGCCGTGAGCCCGTGGGCTCCGGCCCTGTCCGCCCGAGACCTGATCTGTGTCGATGTATCACCTCCTGCTGCTGCTGCTGCTAAGTCGCTTCAGTCGTGTCTGACTCTGTGCGACCCCATAGACAGCAGCCCACCAGGCTCCCCTGTCCCTGGGATTCTCCAGGCAAGAACACTGGAGTGGGTTGCCATTTCCTTCTCCAATGCATGAAAGTGAAAAGTGAGAGTGAAGCCGCTCAGGCGTGTCCAACTCTAGCGACCCCATGGACTGCAGCCCACTAGGCTCCTCCGTCCATGGGATTTTCCAGGCAAGAGTACAAGTGATAATGAGAGGATCTTGAAATCCTCCGTCCTCCGGGATGGAGCCCTGTGAAAGCTTTCAACAAACGGTTCCTCTCATTTTACCCCCAGGACAACTGCGCAAAGTCGGCGTCACCCCCGCTTGAGAGGGGAGGTAATGGGGGTCTGGGGGGTCAGGGTTAGGGATGACGAATGCATTTAGATCTGGGGGGGATTCCATCTTCCACGACACCCTTGCTGCTCCAAGAGAGCTCGGGAGCCTCATCCGCATCACCTGAGAACTCGTGGGAACTGTGGAGTCTCAGCCCCGCCCTGGGGCAGCATTGACGTGATCCCGGGAGGGCTCCTTGCACTGAGGTCTGCGAACCCCTGCCTGACCCCGCCCTCCTCCCTGAGTGGGAGAAGGCTGGTATTTCTTTATCTTTAAACTTTCAATTTTGCATTGAGGCATAGCTGATTAACAATGCTGGGACAGTTTCTGGTGGACCGCAAAGGGGCTCAGCCATACACACGTATCCATTCTCCCCCAAACTCTCCTCCCATCCAGGCTGCCACATGACATTCAGCAGAGCTCCCCGGGCAGGTTATCTTCAAGTAAGAAAACTCTCTTATGCACGAGATTGCACCTCAGAAACAAGGTCAGGCCTCCTGAGCTGGGCAGAGGGAAATCTGATATTTGTGTGTGTTGAAGACTATTTCTAATTGAACTGTCTTGGTCTTAGGCTCCAGTGATAATTCCAAGAAGGGACGCGCTGGGCACTGTCAGGAGTGAGGGGTGCTCGCGGCCTCTCCCTTTGGGAAATCATCGTGGAGGAGGAGTGGGTCATCCTGGCTGGTTCTGGAAGCTGGAGTCTGGGCCGGCAGAGAGCACACATGGGCCAGACATGAGCACACACGGCTCGAATACCATGACCCCGGAGGGAATGCACTGCACGTCCTGAGACGCTGACTAAGCCTTCAGGCACTTGCAATTCTCACTTCTGGTAAAAGGGGCAAAATATATCTGTGCACACGCTGAAAACTCCAGGACCTCAGCCTCTGAAATAGAAGTGGAAGACGGATGCTCGGCCAAGGTTCCGAGAAACCACGCCTCACAGGCAAACACGCCCAAGGAGGTGCCCTCTGCCATCCAGTTTATTAACCCAAGCACTCGCGCTGGGTAAGGGAGGAAAGAGTTTCATTTATCAAGGCAGGACAGAGAGGAGTGTTTCCGAGGGCCAGCCCGCGTCACTGCACATCAGGACATTTCATCCACAGCACGGTGCTTTCCTGGTAGCACAAGAATCAGCCTTCCATGCCAGCTGCTGAATAGTAGGAAATCCCTTCTCCTTCCTAAGGGTACTCTTCCTGTCTCGCCTTTTATGGGCCCCAGGCGCCCCTCCAGGCGCCTGCATCCTCCCCAAACCCTGGCGGCCCCTCCTGCCCTCCACCTTCCCGCCCTTCCGATGCAGTGACCTGTGACCTTCGCCCTTCCGATGCAGTGACCTGTGTCCTTCGGGGGATTCCAGCCCCAGGCCCAGCTCACCCTTGGAGCTATTCACACACATTTGAGAACATGGCAAACAGCCCCAAAGGTGGGAAAGACCATCTTTTAAGATTCAGGAAAATATTTTGCTCAGCTAGATTTTAGAATCAGTCACCTTTCTTAGGGATGATTGTTAGGATTTGTGCTCAATTTCTGATCACCTGGCAGGGTGACATTAGTGCCTATTCCAAGCTGACGATAACGTGATGGTTAGGATTGGACAGGACGTTACATATGACTGTCAGTAAGCTAGTGTAACTGGACAGCTGCCCGCTCCAGGCAAAACAGACAGACAGCTGGCGTAACTGATGTTAACTCTGCGGCACTTTCCCCTAGATTCTTATCAATATACAGCAAGACATCAGTCCCACCCTGGGTGCAATCCCAAATGAAAGGCTTCACATATTCCTCAGTGAGAACGACACGGCCGCCTGGAACACCCGCTGTCCTCTTCTCCACAATTGTCTCACAGACGGTAGTGCTGATGTGAAGGAAATAGCATCCACACGCAAAGAAAACTTGCTCCATAGGCAACATGGAACACAGACCCAACTGTAAGGGTGGGAGCGCGGCAGCTTTAGAAGAACGCGTGGGAGAGAATCTGTGACTCTGGACCAGGTGAGGGCTGCTTCCAGAAGATGCGGAACTCACAGGTCACGAGAGACGAAAAGCTGAGACAAAAACATTTGATCTTCAAAAGGTTCTGTTTCAGACACGAAAAGCAGGCCACACCCCGGGAGAAATGCTCACAAGACACATTTGTGACAAACGACTTTTATCCAGAATATAGACAGGGCACCCAGAAATCAGCAGCGAGGAAACGAACAGCCTGGCTGGAAAAATGGGGAAAAGATCTGAACAGACTCTTCATCACAGAAGAGGCGCAGATGGAAAGCAGGCAAGGGGCTCAACACCGTCGGTCATTAGGGAAAAGCAAATTAAACCCAGACTAAGGTGCAACTGAGAAGAGGGTGATGGCACCCCACTCCAGTGCTCCTGCCTGGAGAATCCCGTGGATGGAGGAGCCTGGTGGGCTGCAGTCCAGAGGGTTGCGAAGAGTGGAACGTGAGCGACTAACAGACACAAAAGCATCCAGCAGATGCTTTTTAAAATGAGTGCCAAGGAAATGAAAGAATTTCAAGAAACCAAGACTGAGCCCTCCTCGCCTGGAAGCGGCTCTGTCCGTGCGCGACCCTGACAGGGATTAGGACCGTCCGGCCCACGGCCCACGGGAGAGCAGGGGCGGATGCCCGTCAGGACCGAATTCGAATCAGGAGCACGAGATTCACCACGGGTGTCACTGGTCTCCATCGTGTGTGACTTTCACAAAGAACGGAAGCGAGGGGGTCACCTGTGATCGCAAGACGCTATCGGCTAGTTTGTCTGAGACGATGTGACTTGGAAAGACTCCCACTTTAAAGCGAAGGAAAGATGGATCCTCTCTTTTTTCTCCACCCACAGGACCAGTAAGCCTGAAAACTGTGCTCCTGGTTCTAAAAATAGGCAGCGCATGGGCAGTCGGGCACAGTGGCTTTAGCCCAGCGCGAGGATGAGCTTTTTATAGTCTGGATGTGATTTGGCTTGGCACAGGCTGGGAAGGCCGGTCTTCTGGAAAAGCCTTCCACCGCCTCTGTGCTTGTAGCAGCAAGTACACTTCATCCGCCCAAAGACGAATCCTTGCTTAGCAGACAGACTGGATTTCCTAAGTCCCTGGATTTCCTAAGTTCTCCAAGAAGGCACAGAGGAGGGTGGTGTGGATGAGCCGAAGGCCTAGGGGAGCAGAAATGGCGGCCAAGGAACGGTCTGGAAAAAGCTGATTCAGGGCGCTGGTTGTCAGGCTCCCATGCATATGAAACACTCTTTCCAGCCCCGCAGCTGATAGCGTGGAAACAGCATCAACAACCAGAGCATCATCAAGTAGCCCTGACATTCTCATGAGCTACCCTACGAGGCCACTCTGGATGTGCTTGCAAGGCTAGAAAGTGACATGTGCCCTAGGAGGCAACTCTGAAGTCACTGGAATTACAAAAATGTTATCCAGCCATACAAAGAGTGAAATAATGTCATCCGCAGCAACGTGGCTGGACCCAGAGACTGTCACACTGAATGAGGCAGATGAGACAGAGAAAGACAAGTCCCACGTGGTACTGCTCACACGTGGAATTCAAAACAATGGTACCAGAGAACCTATTTAGAAAACAAACGTATGGTTACCAGGAGGGAAGGGGGAGAGAGATGAACTGAGAGATTAGGACTGGCATATACACACTGTGGTCAGACATTTGAGTCGTGTCTGACTCTTTGTGCCCCCGTGGACTGTCGCCCATCAAGCTCCTCTGTTCACGGAATTTTCCAGGCAAGAATACTCCAGGGGACTGTCCTGATTCAGGGATCACACCCGCGTGTCCTGAGTCTTCTGAACTGACAGGCAGATTGTTTACACTCACGCCACCTGGGAAGCCCCGTATACGCATGGGTGCTAAGTCCCTTCAGTCGTGTCCAATTCTTTGCGACCTTAGGACTGCAGCCCACCAGGTTCCTCTGTCGGTGGGATTCTCCCGGCAAGAACGCTGGAGTGGGTTGCCATGACCTCCTCCAGGGGGTCTTCCCGACCCAGGGATGGAACTGTGTCTCCTGTGTCTCCTGTGGTGTCAGGCAGGTTCTTTACTGCTAGCGCCACCATAAAATGGCTAATAAGAACCAACCTAGACAGCATATTACAAAGCAGAGACATTGCTAGGCCAACAAAGGTCCATCTAGTCAAGGCTATGGTTTTCCCAGTGGTCATGTATGGATGTGAGAGTTGGACTGGGAAGAAAACTGAGCGCCGAAGAATGGATGCTTTTGAACTGTGGTGTTGGAGAAGACTGTTGAGAGTCCCTTGGACTGCAAGGAGATCCAACCAGTCCATTCTGAAGGAGATCAGCCCTGAACATTCATTGGAAGGACTGATGCTGAAGCTGAAACTCCAATACTTTGCCCACCTGATGCGAAGAACTGACTCATTTGAAAACACCCTGATGCTGGGAAAGATTGAAGGCGGGAGGAGAAGGGGACAACAGAGGATGAGATGGCTGGATGGCATCACCGACTCGATGGACGTGAGTCTGAGTGAACTCCGGGAGTTAGTGATGGACAGGGAGGCCTGGCGTGCTGCAGTCCATGGGGTCACAAAGAGTCGGACATGACTGAGCGGCTGAGCTGAACTGAACTGAGGCTCTACTGTATAGTGCAAGGAAGTCTACTCAGTGCTCTGTAATGGCCTATATGGGAGAGAGTCTGACACGGAGTGGATATCAGTACATGCCTAGCTGGTTCACTTGGCTGTACTGCAGAAGCTGACACAACATCGTGAGTCAACTACACTTTAATAATAATTGATTAGAAAAAAGCTGATTGGTAATGAGCACAGCTCACAGTGGATATTTAGGGCTCAATTGTAGACTCCCTATTTCAGCGTGCAAGCTGCAGAAGCTGACTCCTTACGAGTCCTCTTAAATCACATCCGTAGGTCACCTCACGTGTGCAGTGTCCCGACAGCCTGTCTCGGTCACTGCCCCGTGTGGGGCCCTGCACCCACGGACAGCCTGCAGCCCAGGAAACACGGCCTCTGGCGGGAAGAGCGAGAGGAAACACCGGGTGCCTGGCTTTCCAAACAGCGGCCTCCCCGCCGAGATGACCCACCGGGCTGGCAGCCTTTGAGAGGGACCTCTTGGCATCCTGGCACAGCCCAGGAACAGAACCAACTATTCTATCTCCTTTCCATTTAGACTAAACACAGTCACATGAAAGAAAAATATTCTTGAGGTTGGCATTATATTTAGTTGGTCTGTTATGGAAAAAAAAATTGGCCAACAAAGGAAAAAAGATTCAGAGCCAGGGAGGGTTCCGACTTGGCTGGGCACAGGGCTCTTTTTCCTCCTGTTCATCTGCCTCTGAAATGTTCCTGAAAAGGGCAAGTTCTAAATCGAGCTCCACCCTCCCCGTCCAGCCAAAGGCATGACCGTCTCTCCTCCTCCTCCTCCTTGGTTTTAATTGACTTCTCTGTTGCTTTATCTTCATTGACGTTATTTAGGTTTTCATTTCCTTTTCCAGATTTCAAATTTTATTTTTAAACTTACATACAGTGGAATCCAGTTTTCTGGTGTGTAGTTCTGTGAGTTTGGACACGTGCTCAGAGCTATATCAGCTCAAGGCACTAGGCTGTTCTCTCCCCTGCCTCCCCTGTCGTCAAGCCCCCTCTCCATCCTCTGTCCATCGCTGGGCCTCATGGTGGTGCCTCCTCCAGATGGTCACACACGTGGAATCACCCTGTGTCTCAGCTCTGGGGCTGGCTCTGTTCACTCAGCATCTGAGACCTGCCGCCCTGCTGTGTGTTTCAACAGTGTGGTCCTTTTAACCATGGAAGACTGTTCTGTTGTGTCCCATCACCGCGATAGTTATCCGTTCACTCCCTGAGGGAGAGCTGAATCGTTTCCAGGTTTCGGTCAGTGTGAACTGGGCTACTTAGAATCATTCATGTGCGGTTTTTCTGTGTGTGGACATGCGTTTGTAAATGCCCAGAGGGGCGAGCCTGAGCCTTATGGTAAGAGCATGTTTGTTTAACTGTATTAAAAAGCTGCAGGACCGTTTTCCAGGATGCTCCAATTTGTGTTCCCACCAGCAACACGTCAGAGTTACCGGTCCCGGTCAGCGCTTGGCGCTCTCAGCTCTGCTCCCTTAGCCATCCTGCGAGCTCTGCAGAACTACTACGTTATGACCCTGACCTCACTCCTTCCACATTTCTGCTAATCCTGGGTCCAGTGCAGGGTCCAGAGTTCCCATTTGTAACATCATGCTGACTGCTCCTGGGACCGCCTTTTGCAATAAGAACTGCAGCCCAGCCCCCGGCGAGCCCCTGCCTCACGGTCTGCCCCGAGTCACCGGGACGCTGACCACAGGTTCCGCATCTTTGCTTTTCTCCAAAAAAAGGAAGAACCCACAGTCGGTCTCACGTGACCTCGCACCTCAAAAGGTGGGAAATGAGATCATTCACAAGTTTCTACTGAACAGAAAGTAAAGAGAAGACCAGCCCCTATGTTCTAACCAATTATGTGGACTTCATTATATTTTCAGGAATGTTCAAACATATTCTCAATACATTCTTCAAGAATATATTTTCCAAGGATATTCTCTTCTCATGTGTTATTGTACAAAATGCTTTCTGGTACAGGAGCACCAGCTTGGTTCTTAAGCAGGACTTTTATAGGGAATAACAGTCATTTTAAATTAGGCCAACATTACACTGGGTTTCCCAGATGGTGCCCGTGGTGAAGAACTCACCTGCCAACGCAGGAGACGTAAGAGACGCAGGTTCAGTCCCCGGGTCGGGAAGGTCCCCTGGAGGCGGGCACGGCAGCCCACTCCAGCATTCTTGCCTGGAGAATCCCATGGACAGAGGAGCCTGGTGGGCTACAGTCCACGGGGTCATGAAGAGTTGGACACACATGAAGTGACTTGGCGTGCTCACACACACACATTACACCACTTTCAAAGGTACATCCCTGCTCCTCACCACTGCCAGCCTAGTGCTTTCCCAAAGCTTCCCGCAACACCGGGCTGGGGAGGGCCTCCAGGGAGTGTGTGGACCGCTGGCATCGCTGCGAGCTCCTGAGATCATTCTACCCGCGGGATCCCGTCTGCGTCTCAACAAGAGCCCAGGTTGCTGTGCGCGCCCCAGAGCTGGAGCGGGTCACTCGGGGACGGTGCCTGTCCCGGGCCTGTCCTGGCTGGCCGCCAGAGCATCCGCTGTGGAGAGTCTGGTACCTTAAGAATTTCTGGTCCAGGAGTTCGGGAGTGGGAAGGGGTGGAGCCTGGGAGTCTCCATTTTTAACCAGCTCTGAAAGCAGTTCCGGAGCACGGCCAGGCTTCTCTTGCAGGACAGGGGAGGGAAAAGCGCGCGGGTCCTCCTGGGACCCCACAGTGCCGTCTTTGCCGGCACCACAACGCTCCCTGCGATGGTCCATGCGGCTCACCCCTGCCAGCCCTCGGAGGGCATGCTCTTGAGCGTGGGGAGTCTCTGCAGAGGCTGCCAAGGGCCCTTCAGCTGGGAAATCCAGGGGTCCCACCAAGGCCCCCAAGCAGGCCTTGCAGGAGTCTCTCCTTGTGGACAGGAACTGTGACCCAGAAAAACACTTGAGGGTGAATTTTCCTGTATTTTCAGCATTTACAGTACTTTTCCTTCCACAGATTACAGAAGAAAACCCGTAATGCTCAGAGACCCTGCTCCAGTGATCCGAAAGCTGCGTGAGTCCACGTGAGTGCCTGGGAGCGTTTATTTCCCGTCCTAGGAGAGACCCGTCCCAAGCCCAGCTGCGAGGCCTCTCCCTGCCGTAGTGGGCCCCCATCCACTCCCGGCTGCTCCTGCCCCTTCCCCTCACCTTCCCCGTCAGCTCCGTCATCAGTGCAGGGGCCCACCTGCTCTGCACACCTGAGACGTGTCCCCTTGTGCAGCCTGTGTGGGGGCAGCCAAGCTGGCTGTCTCTCCCTCCCCAGGCCCCTTGGACCTCAGGGCCTTTGCACGTGCCTGCCCCATGGTCTGGGCTCTTGGGGGGCTCTGGAGGCTCTACCGCAAGCTTCTCTGGGGACATTTTTCTGACTCTGCACCTGGTAAGGGGCTTGAAAAGCTTGCTTCGCCCAGAGCACTCTGTGCACAGACTGCAGGAACCAGGCCTCATCTAAGCCTCAGTCCCCAGCCTCCCCTATAGCGTCTGAGGCCCAACCTGCTCACGATGCCTCTGCGATCACCCAGCTCTGCCGATGTGCTCCCCTGCGGACGCTGAGGCCACAGTCTTCTGTTTTAGGCCATACTAAGACTGTATGATGGATTTGTGATTTCCGAAGTACGTCCAAGGTGGAGTGTCAGTGGTTACATGTGGGGGGAATGATGCCCTCTTGTTCTGTCACCTCGATTCCTTAAGCCACCCTAACATGTCAGGATCCATCCCCACCCGCTTGCTCCTGTGGGAGGCCCATGGGACTCAGTTCCGGCAGACGGTCGGGTTTTATCTGCATTGTTAGAGGAGGCGACCCAGGACCCTGCATTGGAGCAGGAGACGCCCAGCACCATCCTGTCGCAGCCATCGCCAGGCAGATTAGGAAGACTTCATCTCCCGAGACCACGATGGCAGACGAGGCCGGGCTTGGGAAGGCAGGCTCCCCCGTCCGAGGCTCAGCCCCAGTAACGCCTGCACCAGGCCTACCTGAGCACCGCTGTCCGTGACAGACAAGCTGTGCAGAGAGCCACCGTGACTTGGCAGGGTTAAGGGTTACGGAGAAAAGGGGCGAGTTTGCCAGCGTGATCCGAGCTGAACCAAAAAGGGAAGGCTTTCCACGCTTGCTGACAGTCACTGCTTTAAAATCAAGTTTTAACTTCATGCCAGCAAAAGATGCCTCCTCATCACCTGAGTCTCCCGGGTCGGAGGAATGCCCTGCAGTTCTGACGACCAACACCAGGTGGCAGTCAGTCGCGCTCTTCGGGACAAGGACCCACCCCGCTCTCGGCGCAGATTTGTGGGGGGCTGCAATGACGGCCTCGGTGGGGCAGAGGGCAGGCTCCGCATTCGTCATGGGGAGCTATTTCCCGTGGCGAAAATTCTGACTGCAGAATTCCAACAATGCTGTCTACAGAGCTGATCAAATCCTCTTTTTCTTTACACAGGGCAGTTGATCACACACTCAGTAATTAATTATTTGATAATTCCCTTCCCTTCTGACTTGCTCAAAGGAATGTGTTCTAAATATGGATACAGATATACACATGGATAATTGAGGGGTTTTTAAACCCAGACCCAGTGCAGAGGTCCAAGGGATCGTGACCTAGTGTCTGGATTTCGGTCCTCTATGGCACCAGAAAACATTCCCAGACCAGAGCATTTACTGTTCAGAGCAAGAGCAAAATGATTTAATCTGCACCCCTCCTCTGTGACGTGGGTGCTGTTCCTATGTCTATATTGTAAGCCGGGGAGAGTGAAGTAAGTCAGAAGGGGGAAAAATACCCTGTATTAATGCATGCATGTGGAATCTGAAAACATTGATGATCTTATCTGCAAAGCAAAAACAGACGCACAGTTGCAGAGAACACGTGTGCAGACACCAAGCGGGCCGGGGCGGGGTGGGATGAACTGGGGGACTGGGGTTGATTCTGACCCCATGGACCACACAGTCCATGGGATTCTCCAGGCCAGAGCACTGGAGGGGGCAGCCGTTCCCTTCCCCAGGGGATCTTCCTAACCCAGGTCTCCGGCATTGCAGGCAGATTTGTTACCAGCTGAGCCACCAGGGAAGCTCAATACACTATGGATATTATGTATAAAATAGATAACGAATAAGAACCTACTGTATCGCTCAGGCAACTCTGCTCAGTGCTCTGTGATGATAAGGAAATCCAAAAAAAGAGGGGATATATGTAAACATACAGGATGTCCTGGGTTGTGCAGGGGTAAAGAACTTGCAGGAGATGCGGGAGATGAGGATTTGATCCCTGGGTTGGGAAGATCCCCTGGAGAAGGAAACGGCGACCCACTCCAGTATTCTTGCCTGCAGAGTCTCATGGACAGAGGAGCCTGGAGGGCTGCAGTCCACGGGGCTGCAAAGAGTTAGACATGACTGAGCGAGTAAGCATGGCGCAGCATGTCAGCATATAGCTGATTCCCTTTGCTGAAAAGCAGAAACTAACACGACTTTGTAAAGCAACTATCCTCCAACAAAAATTAAAACAAATGGGAGAACAGAGGTGGGGTGTTTGGGCCCTTGGCTGGCCCACGGAGGAGGAGATTCCTACACAGCTTTCCAGAGCAAAGTTAGACATGACTGAGCGAGTAAGCATGGCGCAGCATGTCAGCATATAGCTGATTCCCTTTGCTGAAAAGCAGAAACTAACACGACTTTGTAAAGCAACTATCCTCCAACAAAAATTAAAACAAATGGGAGAACAGAGGTGGGGTGTTTGGGCCCTTGGCTGGCCCACGGAGGAGGAGATTCCTACACGGCTTTCCAGAGCATTCCAGAGGCTGCTGTCACCGCACAGCTGAGCCTCCCTTGAGTCATGGCTCTGACCGTGGACCCCGAACATATCTTTTTTACGGATCTTTGTGAAGCTATAATCAAGCCCAAAGCAGATGGACGAAACGACGGCAAAACAAGACAGATGGACACCTGGGGTTCATGAAAATCCAGACAAGCCCAGGCCAACCGCAACCCTTCAGCGATTCTCTGAAAACCCCACGTCTGGGCTTTAACCCGGTGCTGCTCAACTGGGGCCATTTCACGGCTCATTAATCCCCCTCCTGCTCGAAAGTGACCGGGCCAGAAGGAGAAGGGGAAGCTCAGACAGGGCAAGTCTGTTACGTTTTAGTGACGCTGGTCTAAAGGTATGTAAGGAAGGCCCAGGGGCTCAGGCTGAAACTCAGCTATCACAACCCCCGGGGGACCACCAGACAGGTCTCTCTCCCACGTGCCCCCCAGCTCCTGGGAACAGATGAGTCATTGAAGACTGTGTTAGAAAGATCTGCCTGTTTCTAAGGTGGTGACTGTGTCTTATGGTAAAAAAGATGGCATCGGTGTAAGCATTTCATCGGATCTTTGAGAGAGTAAGGGCTTCCCTGGTGGCTCACACAGTAAAAAAAATCCACCTGCAATGCTGGAGATTCAGATTCGATACTTGGGTCGGGAAGGTCCTCCGGAGAAGTAAATGGCTACTCATTCCCAGGTATTCTTGCCTGGAGAATTCCATGGACAGAGGAGCCTGGCGGGCTGCAAGTCCACGGGGTTGCAGAGAGTTGGACACGACTAAGCAACTTACACACACCTTGAGAGAATAAGCTCTCAGATATGAGGAAGTTGTTGGAAAGGCATCTGCACACCTCCCAGGAGAACAAGTTTACGGTGAGAGGAGGCCATGGTGGCTAAGACGGCTTCAAGGACCAACCTTAGAAGTAACTGAGCTAAGGAATGGAAGGCAGGCACGGCCCTGGCCAGCCCCAGTGGGCGCAGACCTCCCCGGGGCAGGTGGGGAAGTGTCAGAGCCGGCGGCTACTTGGTTGCGAACAAAATAAGAGGGTCTAGACTTCTAATCTGATGTTGAGAGAGGTGTGAGGAGACAGACTGACTGATAGCTGAGTAAGCATGGGAAGAAAGGAGTCTTTGAAAGACGGGCTGGAGAGGGATGGTGAGATGGTGGTGGGAGCTCACGGACGGGAGGGTTTTAGAAAAGTGGCAGAGAAGTTAGCGCGGAGCAGAAGCCCTAAACCAGGTGGCGACGGGCGCTTGTCTGCTCCTTTGCCATACGGGGCTGTCGGATTCTGGGGTTTCTACGTGTGCAGACCTGGAAAGCTCCCAGGATGTCAGACCTCTTGAAGGTTCCTAGACAGGCACTGGGTTATGGACACATGGGTGATCAATCACCTTGGGAATAGCTCCTGGAGAAAGACCCAGCCCAGCTTTGAAAGCGATGACTACAAGTCCTAAGTAGGTGGACAGGACAACAGCAAGTCCGATGTTTGGAAAGGTTAAAAGGTAGACGGAAAAGCCAGATGAACACCCAGCCTTCCTCACTCGCATCTCTAAAAGTATCTATATTTTGGAAACTGTTCCACAAAGTATTTTTGCAAAGACATGATCAGCCCTGGTACCTAGTGCCCTGATTTCGGAAATGCGGGGGTGGGGTGGGGGGAGACCCTGCTGGCCGGAGCCCTGGGCCGCTAGGCGGTGGGGCTCAGGGCCGCGGTCAGGCCCCGCCAACAGGGGGCCGGTGCTCCCCGCGAGTGTGTCCCAGCAGATGGCCACCCGGAAATCCTGCACTTCCCTCCTAAGACTCCCCGCCCAGTTCAGAGCGATTATTTGGAGGGACACTGAACACATATCCGCAATTAAAAAAAGAACAACAAACCACGAGAAATTGATCTTTTTTCAGTCTGGTGGAAAGATAATGGATGGCTCATTTGTCCAGACGTGAGGCCCAGGGTCCTGGGCGAGAGGAAGCCGAGCGACATTAACGTCCATTCCAGAGCAGTGACTCAGCGGCTGCTCCGTTCTCATGACATGGGGAGAAAACAACCTCCAGGACATTCGTTCTTCTCCAGCGCGTTTGTTGAAGGAAAAATAAACAGCCGCTGTGTCCACAAGATGGGAGGCAGTGATGGAAGACAGCTGCGTTTCCAGGCCCCGCGCTCGTCCCTGACCTGCCTCTGGTGCATCCGAGTGCTGACCGAGAACTCAGGGCATCAGCTTATTCCACACACGTATTTCACCTGATTTCTGCAGGTGCAGAGGGAGTGGAAATGCACACTCAGAGCTGTGGTTCGTGTGGCGGCTTCCTGCAGCCTTTGGGGGGTCCGAATATACCATAATATAGCTAGCCGTCACAGATGAGGGGTTTGGCTCCTGGGTGGGATCAAGCCCCAGAAAGCCTTAATGTAGCCTGGATGGCTCTGGAAGATGCTCCCCTTTGAGTGTGTGCTGCGTGGGTGGCTTTCTCGTGCTCCATCAGGGCTGTGGCCTCCTGGGATGGCCTACGTGAAGGTGCCCTTGGGCAGCGGCCACACCAGGAGGGAGCCAGGTGGCTTCTCTGTGTGCCCACGTGGCGGCACAGAAAGCCTCGGAAGCCAGACAGTCCTCCAGCCCTCCTTCAGGCCGTGATCCCACTGCGGCCCAGACGGGCGCTTCGCAGGCTGGTGCCCCACGTGCCGGTGGCGATGCCCGTGGCCTCGGTCAGCGAGGGGCGATGGATGGGGGAGGAAGCGCCGGTGCTCTCAGAGTACGGCTCCTGGGGAAGTGTGGAGCCTGGAAGCATTTTCTCTGTTTTCCAGTAGAACCTGAACATGTTCCAAAGCCACCTCCTGTCTCCCACTTGCCCCCGACCCCGTGCCAGCTGCTTCTACCTGGACTGTCTCTCCCGTCGACGGGCGGGATGCTTGGGAGCCTGTGTCTGGGCCCCCCAGTCTTCCGCAGGGCTCCTCCCTGGCCCTGGGCTCTGCGGGGCTTCCACGCACACCCCAACGTCCTACTTGGCCTCCCCGGTTCCTGTGCTGCAAATCTGGATTCCCCGGGGGTCTGCGTCTTTCCCGGGAGCTCCGAGCTGAGGCCTCTCAGCCCCTGGAAGCTGTGTCCGGGATGCTTCCTGCCAGGGACCCCTCTCCACCCGTCTGTCCGTCCGTCTGTCTGTCTGTGCGACACCCCACGGTCTGTTAGCACACTCCCTCCAGGCCTGCGCCCTCCCTGCCTCTGCCGCTCACTCAGTTCACTGCAGTTTACCTGCCCGGACCCCAGACACCCCCGTCTTCCCTGCTCACACCGCACCCTCCGCCATGACCAGTGCGGTGCCCCGGCCTTGGTCTCATCTCCTCCCGGCCCCACTTGGGGCCAAGGGTCCCCCCATCCTAGGTCTGACCTGTGCACCCCACATCCACAGAGCTGGCGGGAGCCCCACCTCTCGGGCGCGGCCCTTGCCTCTGATGAGTGTCAGAGATGCCCTGCATCCAGGACCAGCACTGCCTGGGGAGCTCTGCCTCTTCTCACATCCCCGATCAGAGGACGAGGGGAGCCCGTGGGCCCCTGGGTGGGCAGCGGGCACCTCTTTACGGGATCAGCCGCCTCTAACCAGCTCCTGAAGGCCTAGCTAGAGCAGGCTCACCTAGTCAATTTCCACCACCATGATCAAATCCATCTGTTCACACGTCTTCAAGGGAGCCCTGATCATAAGTGGTGTTAGGGTCACTGCTGAGGAGTGCCTACGTGTACGTGCATACATGCACACGTGTGTACATGGATCTGGTGTTACTTCATACATTTGGAAGGTGTGAAAAATACAGAAGGGGGAAAAATACATGAGAAAAACAAAATACGGACTCGGACTCGACTGGAAGTCAGCTTGTGACAGTGTAGCAGCAAAAGCATCTCGGCTCATTTGTAAATTAAAAAAAGATCCGAACCACCAAGCGTTCACTTCTAACTAGATTACAGCGGCCTTACAGGCTCATCCTCAGGAATTTACCTCTCCCTGGAATGTGCCCCAGGAAGGACCTGGTTTTACAAGAGATCAGCTCGCGTCCACGTGTACATGGGTCCTAGGCGGTACACTTCTGCCATTTCCTGATATGTTCCTGGGTCTGCTGTAGGTTCTGGAGCCGACACTGCTCACCGTCTTTGAAGTGCGTTTCTGGCACCATGCAGTGTCTTGCACCCGATGAAGGCCCAGTGAGGATGCCACGGCCCCCTGCTTCCGAGGGGGTCAAGGGAGCTGCGGATGTCTGCAGAGATTGCTACAGCGGCTTCTGCAGGCCCTGTAGGCGTCTCCCTGATTCCAGACTCATTGCTGGTTACGGGCGACAATTTACCATCCGGTTTACACCTGGGATTTGTGGTTAATGCTGTCATAGATTCACAGGCTGCTCCTTTCAGGCAAATATTTCTCTCTGCCATGAGAACAGCGGTACTATCTTGGAAGCTGGGCTGGGACGTGCCAGGAGAGAGTCAGGAGCAGAGACCTGACCACTGAGAGGATGGCACGATTTCTGCTCGCAGAGTGACCCATCAGAAGGTGATTCCCAACGACAGACAGACTGCCCCTCGGCCAGCTCCTTCGGCTCACCCTCCCAAGCTCCTGGCCGAGACCACAGAGCGGCCGGTGACCCCAGCTGGCTTCTGGGGCATTCTCTGGAAGTGCCCTGATGGGCGTGAACACCAAAGGTCCCCTGCTTGCTCCAGAAATAAAACACCCAGGGGAAAACGAGGTGAATCTCTCCAGAGGGACTTGTCCCCTGATGCAGGTGTTGTATCTGAGTGCAAGGGGCGCCCACGGTCACCCACGAGGGCAGAGAAGCCGGTGTGCGAGGCTGGCCTGGACGCCCCCCTGTCCCCCGCCACCATGAGCTCTGGCCCCACCCCAGGGCCTCCAGCCCGACTCCTCACCTCCTGGGCGGGTTCTGTGCTCCCCTCCCCGGCCCAGCCCAGGGCTCCCCGCCTGGCACCGTCCAGCGGGCATTTCTGCGACACAGACCTGAAGCCCCGGGCGTCCAGTGTCGGGTCCTCGAGCGGGCCCACCCCGGCAGGCCCCTCCTCCCCCTGGGCCCCCCGGGCCCCGGCCAGCGCCCCTTCCCTGCCGGCCCTCTGAACAAAGAGCGTTTTCCAAGCACAGCTCACCTCTTTGATCTCTGGACTAATCTGCTGTGTTTGGATTTTACAGGGATTTTATAATTCCTCCGGCCCACATCTCTGCTAGCTGGCACCCAGTTCCCCTTTCTCTTTAAACCCGCGGCTTGAACATGGGTGTGGACTCCAGCCTTGCCTCCCTGGGGCAGTGGACGCTGCAGACACCCCCTGGGGGCAGCTGTCTCCCGGTTCCCCGATCTCTGCTGCTTGCCCTCCATTTTCCAGTCGGTGGGGACGGTGTTCTGTCTCCGCTCAGACGCCCACCTCTCCGCCCCGGTCTTCCCACCACATACACTGGCCAGGTGAGTCTGTGCCCAGGAGACCTGCCCTCGTGACGCAGCTGCCCCCCTTGGAGCGCCTGGGCCAAGGCGGGTGTTCGCAGCCTCCCAGGCCACACCCTTCACTCCTGGGAGGAGAATTCCGCTCTCTGCCCAGCCAGGCCTGCCCCTGGGGTGGCTGCCAGGCCTTCAAACCTGCGTCTCCAGCCCATCTCCTGGTCTCTCACACAGAGTGGGTGGCAGGCTGTTTGTAGAATAAAGGAATTGTCAGAATACGTTGAGTTTTGTAAGTCCGGCATTTCCCAACCCAGGGATTGAACCCAGGTCTCCCGCATGGCAGCTGGGTTCTCGCTACCGTCTAGCCTCCAGGGAAGCCCACAGCAAGGGCAGAACCTTCAAACGTGTTTGCATCTGAAGATCTGCGTTGACCCCGAAAGTTTACCTTCAAAGGATAATTCGCTTAAATAAGAGAGACGGAAACTCGCCCTGGTTGTTTTGCTGCTGCTGCTGCTGCTAAGTCGCTGTAGTCGTGTCCGACTCTGTGCGACCCCAAAGACGGCAGTCCACCAGGCTCCCCCGTCCCTGGGATTCTCCAGGCTGTTTTGCTACCTTATACCTTTTTTGTGTGTGTCTTGAATGGTAATTTTGCCTTTAACAGTCTCTGTGATTCAGAGACGCCAGTGAAGACCTTTCAGACCAAGAGAATCCTTCAAAATATCCACGGGTATGAAGGGAGCGAACCACCTCGGGCTGTCTGAGAGGAGCATGATGAAGTCTGGTTTTAGAAAGCAGCAGAGCCAAAGGCTTTCCCGAAACAAGACGTGAACTCTGGGGAAGAAGTTTTCAAGTAAGACTTGTTTGTTTTAGTTCCCACAGGCAGGCAGACGCACAAACACAGCTCCCCTGTCTGTTCTAAACACATCTAATCAGCATCTCTGGGTTTTAAACGCCAGACACCTTTGCGAGAATCGCATGGCACATGTACTTCATGGGATTGTTTAACTACAATGTTATTCCTTTAAGAAGACCTGGATTACACTAAAGCCAGTTGGTTTGATTCCCTTGAGCAAAACCCCTAAACCACCCCTCATCTGCAGACAAGGGTTTAGTTCTGATGACGCTTCCACCCATAAACCTCTTCTCCGCTTCTTTCCCACCTCCTTAGATCAACAGCAGGTAATCAGTACTTATCTATGGAATACACAGACAGATAAGAAATGTATAAAAAATGGAGCAGTCTGTTGCAAAGCTGAGCCCTGCTAAGCCAACTCGATGGTCAGGAAAAAGTTGGAAACGCGTGGGCGCGTTTCTGAAGGTCTTAGAAAAATTCAGGAAGTCCAGCAGATGTTTTCTATTAAGGGGCGTTGGAAGCCCTGAGAGCTACAGCTGCTTTTTTTTTTTCTAATATAAGTTTATTTGTGAGAATGTGTTTTTTCCCTCAAATGGTTCTCTGCTAAAACTCACAAAACAGAATGCCGGCCAGAGCACTGAACTCACAAAGCGTCAGTGAGTAGCTCAGAGCTTGTGCCTGTGAGCAGGGAGATTCCTATAGGAAGCAGAAATCCAGGTCAATCATTGCAAGCACTTTATTTCCTGAATTACTCTTTTCTGCTGTTTATGGAAACGGAATTGAGATGTGTTCTTTAATCTAACCGATTATAAAGAGTATCATGAGAGTTTCAATAGTCACGATCTTTTCCCCTCTTTGGAAAATTATATAATAGTCATACTGATAATCATTCTGTTTTTTTTTTAATGTGTGTTTTTATATAAACAATGATACATGAGGATCACAAGCAAGAACCCAGACATCGAGTTGGTGAAGCATAGGTGCAACACTGGGATTTTCTGCTAATTAAAATCTTGAAGACGCGTTTGAATACCTAGGCAACGGTACTTTTCCTTCTCCAGTTGTCTTCACCAGCCTTTGAGTTAATGCGCATTGACCTTGGACTTCTCTCTGAGTTCTAGCTTATATGATATTGGTCGGGGCGGGGTAGGGATCAAAGTCTCCATTTCCCCAAAGTTTCAAGAGCCAAGAAGTGAATTAGTGTTCAGGAAACATCTAACACCTTCCTTGCTTCTCATCTGCTGAGGAGCTCTCCCGCTTTAACTGCTTGTATAAATTGGTCTCCAAAGGATTTAGGAAAGATTAGGTGTATGCAACATAATGTGCCCCACATGAATGAATGAAAACGGGAATTGCTATCCCACTGGCTAGTGATCAGGCTTCAGGACGAGCCAGCGCACCACCCTCAACAACGTCTAGAAATACAGCTGGCTGCGTGTTTTGGAGAGTTTGTCTGATTACTACACTTGGTTACTGGATACCTTACGAATATGGAACCAAGTCAAGAACATTGGATTCTCTTAGCCTTTGGCCATTACCAAAGCTGTCAAGAATTTTAATCAAGCATCTTACGGAAGGAGCTTGTGCAATTATCAAGCTACGGGTGCCATGACCACAGAAAGCCTCCCTACATCCCGCCTTCTCTCAGCCTCGCAACAGAATATTTTTTTCCTCTGAGAGGAGCAGGTGGCCTCGCAGATTCCTGCCAGGAAGACCACCGATTGCAAATAAAACCAGATTAAAGTAAATTAGACGAGCTGTGTGGGAATCTTCATGTTAAAACATTTTCACAGCAAAATCTTCCCAAATTTTAGCCCGTTCTTGAAAAGTTCCAATATTTTCGTCTCTTTCACAAAAGTGGATTGCGTCACCCGGGGAATGAGACGTATCTGGAGAATGAGAGGTTTCACAAGACCAGGCCGCTGCACGCACTTGTTCCTGTCCATTTGTGGGAAGGAAAACTGGTAAAATGGGTCAGACATGCAAGACTCGCGGTCTGGGGTCAGCCGGACTCACAGAACAATTTAAAACCCCTCCTGGGCAGACCCTAGACCCTTCCTTCGTTCCCAGACCAAGTAAGGATCGACTGGGATCCTCGTGATCCATCGTGAGATGGTTCCATTGTGCCCCAAATACCAGTGTTATTGATACACAGGGTCTGACAGGTTTTCTGGGTGTTCGGTGAGGGGGAGCTTCACAGCTGCGTTTCCAGCCTAGTAGAGGGCTTGCCGGGAGACCCTTTATCTTGCTCTGCTGTTTCCGCTCTGTGTGACTCTGGGCAGGTGGGTGCCCTGAGGTCACCCTCTCTGGCCTGAGGGCTTCCGGGACGACTCCAGAGCCAAGTGGTGCCTGGGGCGTGCAGTGTGCACTGGCTCCTCCGTCAGCGCTTCCCTTCCTTCCACAATTCCTCAAACACCCCTCAGACGATCCACCAGCTGCCCATGATGGTGGATAATCCTGCCACCTCTGGATTCTACTATTGCCAAAGAGGAAAACTCTTACAACTAACTGGCAGCTGTGCTTGAGCTCTTTTGATAAAATGGTCTCATTGAGCCAAAATGGATACAGTTAGACAATTAAGAAGATGGATTTGGCCCCAAAGGGATGTTTTTAAAAAATCAATCTAAATTCATTTGGTCGGTGGTCCTGCGACCGCTCACTGGATGATGCTCGACTGTGGCCTGCATTTGGGCCGGACATCACGGGGACCCTCTCGAGTCCACGGCGCTTTTCTGCTTTAATTTCAAAGGCAAGGATGCCTCTAAACTTGTATCTCTGATCTTTCGCTGACTGTGTTTCCTGCTTTTATGTCAAGGGACTGTGTTCCTCATGACCGATACGTGTTTCATTAGTCGGTGGTCCTGCGACCGCTCACTGGATGATGCTCGACTGTGGCCTGCATTTGGGCCGGACATCACGGGGACCCTCTCGAGTCCACGGCGCTTTTCTGCTTTAATTTCAAAGGCAAGGATGCCTCTAAACTTGTATCTCTGATCTTTCGCTGACTGTGTTTCCTGCTTTTATGTCAAGGGACTGTGTTCCTCATGACCGATACGTGTTTCATTATTTTTAGTTGCATGTAAATAAACATATTTCACACTCTGGGCATACCCCCTCCCATCTGCATGTAAAAATAGCACAAGAGACAGCAAGGGAAACAGCCAACAAGGAGAAGGGGGTGAGAAAAAGAAGAGGAAGCAGAGGCAAGACAAAAAGGAATCTGATTTTTTAAATTCAGATTTTTGTGCTTCTCTAAAAATAACATCAAAGCCCTGAAAATGCTCAATGGCAGGGTGTAGTTATCGTTGAGAGAGGCTGCAGTGATTTGTGGACAGTCCCAGGTGGACAGCTTCTTTCTTGGGTTGACATGGCTGCAAATACTAGACTACTTTTTCAAATTAGGTGGCCATTAAAATGCAGCTTCAGAGACCCTTTCACAGGATTCCAAACAACATAAATGAGTCTGCAGATAAAAACACACGACAGAAGCCGGGTTTGGTGTCCCCCCCGCAGCCCCCAGCACCGGACTGGCTCTTTGCCCCACCCCACGCCCACCCACTCACTCTCCTTTACGGCCACAAAGGACCATTCAGCCTCCTGGAGCTGGCGTAATTATTTCTATCGCTTTCTGCCTCAGTTCCTGTGATCCATCATTCCCGAGGCCACGTTACTCTGTAAGTGGCAGCCCCATTCAGAGCCAGTGCTTCTGGTCTCTGGTTTTGATTCCTTAAATGTCCGCTTTTCCAAGGTTGTGAAATATGCCACCCACAGTGTTCTTTAAAAAAAGTTCGACAACTTATTAATCTAAAAATATGTATCCATCACTAAGTGGGGATACGAAATTAGAAAGATTTTCTTTCATGATCCCTCCCCTTGTCAAGCCCATGAATTTCGCCCTGCCGCCTCACTCAGGGGACGGGGACACAGAACCAGGAGGGCGCCTTTGTCTGGGGGCTGCTCAGGGTGGTCCCTGTTTGAGCTGTCTTTGGCAGAAGCTCTGTGAGTAGGAGCCCGAGATGCTGGTGACGCATTTGCAGCAAACTGACTGTAAAATTATCTTCAGACAAATATCAATGGGGGCGTATAAACTGTGGGCCAGAGGAGGTTTTCCAAAAAGCCTCTGCCTGTCGTGTAATGTTAACAGGGCCACACTGCAGGCTTGGCAGCCCACTGGGCCCTGAGCGGCGTCATGACCAAGG
This sequence comes from Connochaetes taurinus, assembly GCA_006408615.1. NCBI lineage: Eukaryota > Metazoa > Chordata > Mammalia > Artiodactyla > Bovidae > Connochaetes > Connochaetes taurinus. The sequence continues at coordinate 146,331 of SJXO01002128.1, forward strand.
ATGGTAAGGCTGCGAATAACTCTGTATTAGTCACGTCCTTGGAACCCAGCTCACAGAGAAGGGTGCAGGCTTGGGGGCTTGTGGGAATCGGTGCTCTGGCTTGAAAGACAGAATAAAATCCCAGGACATGCGCACACTTCCTAGACCTCCCCCTAAACTTTCTCTGTGATTCAAGTGGACACACTCAGCAATTTAAAAGTATGATGGAAGACAAATGCTTGCAGTTCTTTAAATATTGATGTTGATTCCATTCTATTCTTAGGGATTGGAAAACACTGTTAATTTTTATCATCACAAGATAACACAGGGTCAGCCTCATCCTCTCTTGACAAAACTGAATGACTTCATTTTAGACGATCGCGGAGATGTCCAGTCCTTATCCTCTGGGGATCGTCAGTAATTTAAAAAGAAACGGGTAATGAGCGTTCTGACATCTTGCTCAAAGGGAACCAAGGAGTCCTGAAAGCACGGTCTCCAGAAAATGAAACCATTTGATTTCACAGACCTTCATGCCGGGAGGTCTTCAAGTGCAGGGCTCCCCTGCCAGGTTGAGGGCAGGCCCACCCGACTCTGGGACCACAGGCTTGTGTGGGAAGCACCACGACCTTATCTGTGATGATAAGCTGTGGCCCCGGGGGGGGGGGGCTAGGGGTTGCCCCATGTAACGTGCATCCATCGTGCTTTTGGAAGGTTGCCCCATGTGATGTGCATCCATCGTGCTTTTGGAAAACATTTTCTGACTTCGATTTTATCTGGGTCATGCAGTCGACGCTTACTGTTAAATGTTTGTTTTTATGGAGATATTCTCTTGAACTTGCCTGGAACTACAGCACAAAGTATAGCTGAAAACTGAGGAATTAAAAGCCAGCACTCAAAACCTTACTTCCCAGAAACCTGAAATACATTTCAACAGGAAGACCATTTCAGCTTCACATAAGGCTTACATCATACTGGATTATAGTCATAAAGCAGTAACCCTGACATCATTTCCACATCCAAGTATTGCCATTTAAAAACCCTGTGCTTTTGAAATTATTCTTGGATGGGAGAGTCATGTAGCATTAATACACTAAGCTGGTGAAAGTTCAGTTTGCTATTTTAATTCTACTTTTCTCTGGAAGAGTCTTTAAAATGAGCTTGTTAGAGAAATAAAGAGCTTGATTTTTACATCACAAATGAGAATCACACAGGATTAACCTTATTCACCATGGGTTCATCTTCCCAGACAGAGAAGAGCAGGGTGGGCGTGCCAACATCTCCCAGTTATCCAGGACTGTGGAATTCCTCTTCCCGGCTAAAAGAAATCCTGTTTCTCACTGTATATGAGGGTGACAATCTAGGCTGTTTATCCTTGTTTACCCCTCCTGGACTCCTAGACTACACAGCTCTTCTCCTGCGTCACCTTCTTGCTACTAAACTGTCCCTCCCCTTCTCTATTCCAGGACTTAATTTATAGCTAAAGAGGAGGAAGCATGGAGGATGCCACACAAGGGCCAGATGGTTTCCAGCGGAGGAAGTTTCCAGTTATTATTCTTGACCACAATGAGATAAGAGGGGAAGGGAGATTCTCAGGCTTCCCACGAGGAAACAGGAATGAGATGGCCATGTGCTAATATGGGCTTTTTCTGCATGGGGCAGGGCTATCTGCGGCTCAGTCCACGTCTGGCTGGAAATTCACAGGCATTTTTTTGCATCNATCACCACCCTGCTCTGTTGTTGGCAAACAGCAGCTGGGGCAGACCTCGGCGTGACGAGGTGACGTCAGGTTTCCCCACTGCCCCCGTTTCACTACATTGGAAACAGATGCTTCTGGTTCTTTGGCAACGTCGCGCCCCTGCTCAGAGTGAGGAGGGAGTCTGGGGGCCTGTAGATATTATAGCTCTCTCCTGAGCACACGAGTGTGACGCGTTGGAGCTCAGTGCATCGGCGCCAGTATTCCGGAAGCCCACCAGGCTCCTCTGTCCTTGGGGTTCTCCAGGCAAGAGTCCACAGCCGTGCCCTTCTCCAGGGGATCTTCAGACCCAGAGAGCGAACCTGGGTCCCCCGCACTGTGGGTGGATTTTTTTACCATCTGAGCCACCTTGGAAGCCCTTATTTGGGGAGCAACGTTCCTCCAAGCAAAAACAACGAAACCCCCAATGCACGAATGAAAAAAGGACACTTTTGTTTTTTTTGGTATGAATGAGGAAGTACCATAAAAAGAAGTCTTGACCCCACAGTTTCCTAGAAACTAGTGAATTCATAATTCACTTGTGACCCAAATAACTGCATAAACAGTATGATAAGATACCATCAGACACCAAAGAAGTGGCTCCCACTAGATATATGGGAGGCATGAAGGAGACAGATTTCAGGACAACACAAGAGTTTAATTCCAACTTGGTAATGGTTCCAACTGTTCAGGGTCACATGGGAACGGGGATCTTCGACCAGTCCTTGAATGTGGGGGATTTACTGAGTCAAGGTTCGCCACAGGCCGCCCTGCGGGTTCTCAGGCCTCGCCCAGCATGGCCCTGCCATATAGGATTCCTCTGCAAAAGCATCCTGAGAATGCGTCGTTTGGAATTAACATCAGCGGAGTCAAAGGGCATGAGAAACCAACTTGGTAATGGTTCCAACTGTTCAGGGTCACATGGGAACGGGGATCTTCGACCAGTCCTTGAATGTGGGGGATTTACTGAGTCAAGGTTCGCCACAGGCCGCCCTGCGGGTTCTCAGGCCTCGCCCAGCATGGCCCTGCCATATAGGATTCCTCTGCAAAAGCATCCTGAGAATGCGTCGTTTGGAATTAACATCAGCGGAGTCAAAGGGCATGAGAACGGGCTCTCCGATCCCTAAAGAATGGCTCCCAACCACCCTATGGAGTGAATGCTGCTGAGTTTAAACATGAACTTAAAAAATGGTTCTGCAGGTGCAAAGATTCTGCAGTGTGATTTACCAGGGCGTCAGCTTGTGGCTGTGAGTCTGCCTGTCACCCATGACGAGAGGTTGCCTGGAACACGTCTTCTCTGTGGTCTCACCCAGGGAATCTGGTTAGAAGGTGCTGGGGTCCCTTCTGACTCTACAGGCAAAGACTCCCGGTGCCGGGTCATCAGGGACTTGAGGAGCCTGTGGAGACTCCACGGGCGTCTTCCTGGGGTTTGCACCAGCTTAAGTGGACTGCAGGTCTCTGGTGGGGAGGGGGCGGTCTCCGGCGGGCAGGGGGTCTTAGGGGCGCGGGCACCTCGCATCGAACACCCACCTGGCTCCTAGTGCACGCTCAACACGCACTCTGTGAGTGAATGAATGGGACTGTAACAGAGTCTTCCCTTTTTTTTCCCCAAAATCACCCCAGGCCACGTTAAGTAGGCATTTAATAACACTGAGTTGGTTTGACCAAGTACATGGTACGGTTGACTAATACGTGCTTACTGAACACGGATTTTTTTCTTTTTTCTTTTGAGAAGGGCCTGAGTCAAATAAGAAGCGAGGCATTGAAAAGATTTTGCGTTAGAAACGTTTGGGGAAAAGCAGCACCCTATGACCCCGGAGCCCTTCCTCAGCGGGACAGAAGGTTTGGGACACGAAGGAGGACCCAGGGCAGAGACACACGCTTGGGGCGGCTTCACTCTGGGAGCTGAAATCTCAGAGAGCCCCCGCCTGGCCCTGGGAGATGTCTGTGCGGCAGAGAAGGGTCTGGAGCCCAGGCTATCTCTATCGCCGACCCTGGACAGACGTGCGGCACGGGCCCAGGCTCAGGGAGACGATGCCCACATCGGTGGCCGGGACGCGGGCCTGATGGTCACCGTCTACCGCTCTGAGAGTCTAAATAGGTCAGGAAAGGTGGTCACTGCCGGCGGTGTACATGCAAATCGGGATGAGAGTGAGCACGTGCACGGGTGCGCAAGGGCGTGCAGGGACACACGCTGACGATGCGCGGTGCTTTAAGGCTGTGACGTGTCCCTGAGAGCACGCACTGGTGCACGGAACGCAGAGGCGACACACTCTCACCCGAAGCTTGCGAGCAGAGGCCATTCAGCTCTGCTCTTTCCGTCTGAAGCCGGTTCCCCTCCGGCTCCCCCGGCCAGTGGCCTCAGGCACGACCTGGACCAGGCCTCGGGAAGACGCCGGTCTCCAGGGATGCTGTGAGCGCGCGGGGGACGGCAGACGCGGGGGAGCGGACCTGGAGTCCGCGTCTCAAAGACCGGGCGAGGTGAGAAATCTGGGCGGGGGCGGGAGGGGCGCGGTTAGGGCGCTAACCTTTCCCACCAGGAGCGGGAGGGGAGCCCCCGCGAAGGTGAGGCTGCAAGCCGGCTGCAGGAGGACGGGCGGCCCAGGGCGGCCAGGCTGACAGACGCGCGGCCCCGCCCGCCCGGGAGCCCGTGGAGCCCAGGCCTTTGGAGCCCGTGGAGCCCAGGCCTTTGGAGCCCGTGGAGCCCAGGCCTTTGGAGCCCGTGGAGCCCAGGCCTTTGGTGCCCGTGGAGCCCAGGCCTTTGGTGCCCGTGGAGCCCAGGCCTTTGGTGCCCGTGGAGCCCAGGCCTTTGGAGCCCGTGGAGCCCAGGCCTTTGGAGCCCGTGGAGCCCAGGCCTTTGGTGCCCGTGGAGCCCAGGCCTTTGGTGCCCGTGGAGCCCAGGCCTTTGGTGCCCGTGGAGCCCAGGCCTTTGGAGCCCGTGGAGCCCAGGCCTTTGGAGCCCGTGGAGCCCAGGCCTTTGGTGCCCGTGGAGCCCAGGCCTTTGGTGCCCGTGGAGCCCAGGCCTTTGGTGCCCGTGGAGCCCAGGCCTTTGGTGCCCGTGGAGCCCAGGCCTTTGGAGCCCGTGGAGCCCAGGCCTTTGGTGCCCGTGGAGCCCAGGCCTTTGGTGCGAGCAGCGCGATCGGGACTCGGTTTATCACGCTCGCTCTGACGTCAGAGCAGGCTCCACGCGGCTCGCCAGGAAAACTGCAATAAACGAACCAATCAAACCCTCCTTTACCGGAGGGGCATTTCGCTCATTCACCCCGCAGGGGCTTTATGCCACGCTTAACGTCAAAACGCAGCTCCCCAATGGGTAAAGACTGCCTCCTCCTCCACAAACACATTCCTTCCGACAACATTCATTAGCTCTGTGGTCTAAAAATGTGGCCGCGGCGCGGAGCAGGACGGAGCACAGGGCTCCTTCTCCTTCTCATTCAACAAGTAAAAATAAACCCTGGATTTCGGGCGGAGGAGAGGCCCCGCTGCCAGGAGGCCCAGAACCTTCCCTTTTCAAGTAGTGTCTGGAGCAGCGCCCCGCCCGGCACTCAGGACGCCAGGAAAGTTCAAGAGCGCCGCCCCCGTCTCCGCGCCCAGGCTCCCGGGCTGTGGGCTGGTCGCAGGAGGGTCTGGGCTCCCATCTGCGGCTGAACCCTGCTCCAGCTTTCACGCTGCGTATCAGTCTTCCCTCGCCCGTGAGTTTGGCTACTGGGGTACATCTGAGGATTTCTATTCAAATCTAGTTTAGACAGGACCAGCCCCTGCCCGCTCCCCTTGACCATGTTTGGAGTTTTCCTGTGGAGCCTACTGGCACGTTTCCCTAACAGAGAATCATTTAGGGATAACCCCGAAAGTCTATTTTTGGTCATGCCCTAGACTGGGAAGCTTTCAAAACATCCAAGGCACACAAGTTTTAATTGCAGGTAGGAGCCAGCAGAAGGGAAAACACACCAGCAGCGCTCTAAAGCATCGCTTCTTTAATAGACTTCAGCCAGTCCTGACCCGAGTCGGGGGCAAAGCAGGGAGCAGGTTTAGGGGTGCAGAGATCAGGGTGTACTCCGGTTTCAAAGGTGGGGCTGGGGAGGAGGAAGCCGCAGAACCATGCCTAAAAAGGGACTTCATGACATCACCACCGCAAGGCTACTTATTTGGCCCCATCAGTTGCCTCTGAGAGTCATGGATTGGGGTGTTTAGGAAGCACTGAACTGAAATCCCGGAAGTCGTCTACACGCAGAAACAGGTGCAGGACTCCCATCTGGGCTGCAGTTGGCCCCAAGTTCCTCTCCAGATCAGAGGCACCGGCAGGCAGGCTCAGGGCCATGCTGAGCCCAGGGCAGGACTGCCGGTAGACAGCTGGCAAGTTTGGCCAATCACCGGCTTCCCTGGAGGGGCACCGTCTTCCCATACGTTTCAGGAGCTGTCCAGGTATCGAGGAACTGCCAAGGCATCGCAGTTTCTCCTGATGGATGAGCTTAATCTACAGTTCTCAAGACTCAGAGTGCTTCAGTTCTTGACCATTAAGGAGGCTAATTGCTGAGGCTGATGACTGTTTATGGTACATGAGCCTGCAACCCCGCTCCTAGGCCTGTATCTGGGGAAAACCAAACACTGAAGAGACACACGCCCCTCGGTGTCCGCTGTAGCACTACTGATGGTAGCTGAGACAGGGACGCAGCCTGGACGCCCACTGGCAGCTGAGCGGGTGAAGATGTGCCATGTATGCATGTTCATCAGGGTGAAGATGTGCCATGTATGCATGTTCGTCAGGGTGAAGATGTGCCATGTATGCGTGTTCTTCAGGGTGAAGATGTGCTGTATATGTGTGTTCTTCAGACTCTTCTCCCTTACGGGTTACTGCATAATACGGAGTATAGTTCCCCGTGCCACACAGGAGGGCCTTGCCGGTTATCTGGTTTATACATAGTGTGCACGTGGCAATCCTAACTTCCTAATTTATCTCCCCCTCACCTCCTTTCCTTTTTGGTAACCGTAAGTTTTCTTTCTTTGTCTCTCAGTCTCGGGAATAAGTTCGTTTGTGTCTTTTAAAAAAATTTTTAGGTTCCATATATAAGTGATGTCACATAATATTTGTGATTCATTCCACTTAGTATGATAATCTGTAGGCCCATCTATGTTCTGCAAATAGCGTCATTTCACTTTTTTTTTTTTTTATAGCTGACTAGTAATCCACATGTGCTAGTTTGAATGTGGTGTAGTTTGAAAAAAATAACCCCCAATTGTTTTCCCCCATGGACTTCTGGTTGATGATGTCTATTTAGAACTTCGTACAATCTAAAAAGCCAAAAGGAGAAAAAGTCTTATGTTTGACTTGATATAACCGTACAAATTCAGTCCTCAAAAACCGTAATTACACTGCAGCATGTGAGCATCTGTCAAATAAAAACATAACTGCCTTTTCCCATATGCTTGAGGCAGCCGGGTTGTGTGTGTGTGTACATAATTATGAGGAATCGGTTTAGCTCTGCAAAGTTAACACAAGATGGTAACCTGCAAATGCTCTCTGCACTTGGCCTGGAGCAAGCACAACTCGACCTCTTTGAAGCCAGTGACTGACCAACCGGCCTTCTCACTCCTGGGCCGCCCCCCACCCCCACCCCGGCTGTTGAAGGGTGAGGTGACTCTGAATCCATGCCCTCTCCTAGGGTAAGTGCAGTACAATCTTAATTTCCAGGGCTCAGTCCTTCCCCATTCTCTCCCTGTCTTACCCCTGAGTATTGTAAATAGTATGTATGTCCAATAACATCAAGCGACAAGAAAACAGCGAGTTTCCTTTTTGTTTTTTTTCTGGATCTTGTTCTGACACCATCTTCCATGGTGGGAAAGGCCAGCATCCTAGGATGGATGCTGAGAGCAAACCATTATTCCCTCAAGTTTGAAGAAAATGTTTAAAAAGATAAACAAGGGTCTTCTTTTTTTTTAAAAAAAAAATGTGATGCACTGAGAGTGATGTTTGCAAGACCTAGTTGAGCTGATCCTCTGCCAGAATCTTATGGCCAAAATTTGATAAAATCTTCAGTGTTATTTTGAGTACATATTTTAACAATGATATCCACAACTCACAATGAAACAGCCACTCCAACTCCAGTCCAAACCCTGTTCTTTGAGGTTAATATAAACAGAAATCTATTACCACTGAGCTAGCCATGAATCTTTAAGAAAATTATCTACCAGTCATTTTTCTGTTATTCAAAGTGTACATTTCAAATAGGGAAACATGCAATTATGTTTGACCTCCTTGGGAAAAAAATTGCTTGGGAAATATAATAAATTGTTCACCCATTAAGTTGGGCTGCAGAGCATGATTTATTATTGATTTCTTCTATTAATATTCCTTCTCTTATTACTGTATCAATTTGAGGAAACCATTTTTTTTTTTTACGTGCTCTTTGGATGGTTACATTGTTAACACATCATGTTCCAGTGTTAGCTTGCTGGAGTGAAGGCCGGCAGCTTCTTCAGTCTTATGTGCTTTGCGTGACATCCCGTTCCATGTGTAGGTCACTGCAGGTGGGCTGTATGCATGGTTACCGGACATAAACGCTGCTTTGTTTGTGCGGCATCTAAGGAGACAGAGGAGTCGAGCTTCGCTCTGCAGCAGCCGCTGTTCTCACCCCCGGCTCGCTGTGGCGGGGCGATTCATACATTTCTCTCTGGGGAAGTGGGCAGAAAACGGGCGCACATTGTTCTGTGAAAACTCCAAGTCTCGTTTTTTTCCCCCTCAAGTTTTTTAAAACGTGCTGTGGAAAAAATTGATTCCATTTGGCTCATCAACAAGGATGCTCTGGCACCACGCAGCTGTTTTGCAGAAGAGCGGTCCTCAAACACACCACAGCCGCATAGCTGCTTTGTTTGAAGTCATTTGGATGACACAGAAGGCTTGGGGATGGGTGGGTGGGGGGTCCTCTCCCTCCACACGTGATCTGATGTATGCAGGTCCTTTTAGACCAGCCAAGTGGCTTCCACATCCCCGAGCTTAGCAGCATGGTTATCCAACGGCAAGACACAGAGGAGGCAGCCATCGTGTCAGGAGGCTGTGGAAAGTCCAGCAGTAGCAGACACTGCAGTTCTAGCCCAGATGTGTGCCTCTGAAATAGCTGATAAGCAAGGAATAGGATCGGGCTCCTAGAGTGAGCCCAGTGCAGCTAAAGTGTTAGTGTCGTGCGTCTGTGTGCAAACACAGTAGGGACAAGCTGATGGTGGTGACCTGCCAGGCTCTGGGCTGCTGGTATCACACACCTCATCTCCTTCAGCCCTTGCATGCCTTCAAGGAGCTTCCTATTGCTGCTTCACAAGCAAGTGGGCACAGGCTCTGAGAGGTACACTCGCCTACACCACACAGCAGGAGGCAGAGTCCACCCTAGGCTGGGTCCAGGCACTGGACTTCGGACAAACAGGAGGATCCCTGGATGCAAACCCCACGGGGACTGAGAAGCAGCTGCTGACCCGACATTCCGTCTCTGAGCTGTCCTTCAGGCAGAGTCCTGTCGGGGGCTGGTGGGTGGGACTCGCTTGGCAGAAGGACAAGGCACAGGCTGACAGCTCGCAGCGCTTGATGGATCGGCTTACCAGTTGCTATTTCCTCATAGAAATGACAGTATTTTAATTTATTGAGTACTCAGCTTTTCTAAAGAATCCCTGGTTATTCAGATGTTTACATGAGTAAGGCTGGGGTTGGCTTCCTTCTTCTGGGGTGAGGTCGTCAAGGAAAAGGGGATGTTTCAAAGCACTGGATTTGAGATAAAACACGCGGTTCCGAGGCTCCAGGCACTTCAGCAAGTCTCATGGACTCTCTTTTCTTGTCTGAATATAACAGTAAAAATCCCTACGCTTAAAAATTAACCTTATGTATGCATGCAGGTGTGTGTGTGGGTCACTTACTTCTAAGGTAATGTGAGAATCCAGTGAGTTAGCACATGTACAAACAAGAATGTACTTAAAATACTGATGTTAAAAGTTTAATATTTGATTAACCTATTAAAGCTGTATAGGAAAAGGCCTCTAATCTCTGTGGATTAGCAAAAGCACAGGAAGAATCCCCTTTACAAAGATGTCCTCCAAAAAAATCAGAAGCAGGACTAATACATGCTATTGGGAGGGAAAAAAAGACCTAAATAATAAGAATTAGTTGTGCCAACCCAAAATGTCTCTGGACATTAACCCGTGTCCCTGGGGGCAGAACCCGGCCCCGGGGAGAGGTCCTATGGATCCATGGGACCTGAAGTCTGCACGGTACCCTCTGAACAGGTGCCCACGGGTGAGGCGTGCCAAGGACCACTATAAAGGGGCTTGAGCGCTGCTGAGACCGCGCCTCCTGTTCAGACTCTGGAGAGCAAAGGAGACGTGTCCTCGCCGGATCTGGATGCGCTATCTCCCCTGAGCGGTTTCATTCAGGATTTTGTCAACTGACATCCACACAGGGCTGTCCACCTCGATTCTGGGAGACGGGCTGTCTTACCATCACGCTGTGATTGAGGAAACGCATGGAGGGATTGGATTTCTTGCCTAAGGAGAGTCTAGATCAGATTGGAAATATTCTTCCTCATCTTTCAAAGTGCTTTTACCTCCTACATAACATTCGCATGCTGTCTGTAGAGAATGCCCCACACAGGAAGCTCCCACAGGGGCCAACTGTAATATGAATTTTGACAGTGGCATGCCCTTTGGTTATTTCCTCGGTAAATAATTCACTGGTTACTTTTGTTTCTTGGGAGCCTCTTCTGTACGTGAGGCTGTGGACAAATTCCCAAGATCAGGATGGGTCTTGGTTTTCTTGTTTGGAAAATGTGATTTACAAGTGAGAGTATGTCCTTTCTGGATCAGAAATTCTCTGAGAAGGGGAAATATCATATGAAATTCCTTAGAGGTGGAATATAAAAAGGAATACTACAATTAAATTTATTCACAAAACAGAGACTCACAGACTTACAGAACCAACTTACGGCTGCCGAGGGAAAGCATGGGTGGAAGGGAGAGTTAGGGAGTGTGGGATGGACATGGACGCACGGCTCTATTTAAAGTGGACGGCCAACAGGGACCTACTGTATTAGCACAGGGCACTCTGCTCAATGTCGTGTGGCAGCCTGGATGGGCGGGGAGTGTGGGGGAGAATGGACACATGTGTATGTATGAGCGAGCCCCTTTGCTGTCCACCTGAAACTACTATAACATTGATAATCGGCTATGCACGCGTGCATTGCTAAGTTGCTTCAGTCGTGTTCGACTCTATGCCTGCCAGGCTCCTCTGTCCATGGAGATTCTCCAGGCAAGAGTACTGGACTGGGCTGCTGTGCCCTCAGTTCAGTTCAGTTCAGTCGCTCAGTCGTGTCCGACTCTTTGCAATCCCATGAACCGCAGCACGCCAGGCCTCCCTGTCCATCACCAACTCCTGGAGTTTACCCAAACTCATGTCCATTGAGTCGGTGATGCCATCCAGCCATCTTATCCTCTGTTGCCCCTTCTCCTCCTGCCTTCAATCTTTCACAACATCAGGGAATACATGCCCTGCCCTACTCCAGGGCATCTTCCTGACCCAGGGATTGAACCCATGTCTCTTAAATCTCTTGCACTGGTAGGCGGGTTCTTCACCACTACAGCCATCTGGGAAGCCCACAGGCTATGCTCCAATACAAAAGAAAAAGGCAAAAACATTATTTGAATTTGTTCTATGTCTATATTGATCTATCTGTATGTTTTTTGAGGGAGCAGGGCAGAACTTCCCCCTGATCGGTATTTCCTTCACTTGTATGAGGAATTGTAACCCACGTGCCAAACGTGCCAATCAAGGCAGCAACTGACATGTATGCAAGGAGGCATCACTAGCAATTCGACAGTCTCAGCCATCAGAAGCCTTAGCCATGGAGATGCGCGCACGCTCCGACACACGGGTTCCAGACTCTCAGCCCTGCCAGCATCAGTGCGGACCGGAGCCGTGTACCCACTCCCACTTTCTCTTGTTCTAACACAGACTGAAGGTGCTCCCTGGACCCTTAGAAGGACTAGGCTTCAGGCAGCCAAAGACACTAGCATCTCACCCAGCGCGGAGGACAGGCGTCCTTTCAACCGAGAGAGATCCAACTGGATGCCGTCTTCCGTTCCTTCCCATAAGTCATGTCAAGTGCTAAGGCTGAACAGGACAAGCCACCACTATCTTAGGAACAAAATTCCAGCTCAGCTCACAACTGGAGTCTTTTAATCAGCCAGTTCCACTGGGAAGACTGTTCACTGAGATATTTGATTTCTATTTTTCAAAGTCAAATATCTCACCACCAAACCCTTTTTGCAATGGACACTCCCTGAAGGGAAGATAAAACAAGTTCTCGATGTGTATTAGCTACTAGAAGGACAATTAAATATCAGTGTTGGGCAAGTGAGGAAGGTGGTCACTGGGAGAACGTTGTCCCATCCTCAAGATGCCTTTGCCGCCCGGTGGGCACTGCTTGGGCGGCGTAGGTCAGGGAGATCCTGGAGGCCGGGACTCTAGATCAGCGTGGCTCTCCTGCAGCCCCAGAGTGGAAGAGACACCCCGAGTAAGAGTGCTGGTCGGAAGAACTGACAATGAAATCTCGGCGATTCTTTACTCACTGCAAAAACAGGCAACGGACATCCCCGCTCCGAGAAATACCATGTGTCCAGAAATACACAGTTGAGTCACTAACCCATAGGGCTGTTGAAGAATGGAGCAGTTAGTTTTCTAGTGGTGGCCATACAGCGGGTTCCATACCAAATTCTGAAAATAAAATCAGCTGAACCAGAACAATGACTTTCCATAACAGGCATTGTGCACGCTCCAGACAATGGGGGATTCAGACACATAAACAGAAGGCAAACAACAGAAGCTTCCAAGAGGAAACACCTGCTATTTTAAAAATGGAACAAGATACTAATGATTATTTCAGATGAAGCTTTTAAAATAATTTAGGCTTCACCGTAGTGACCACCAAATGAGATTTAAAGCACTGTAGAAAAATATAGGCGTAGCAATATATATAGATAACGGGGAATTTTCTGTCTTTTCCAGTTCTCTCTCTCTTGGCAATAGGAGAAAATGTGTTTATAGGCAAAAAAGGTTACTTGTCTTTCAGAAATAACACATAAAAATAATTGGAATAGACACATAGATACTATTTAATAACATTAAAGTGTCTCTAAATTTGAAACAGTAGCAAAGCATTGATGGTTTTGATTAAAGAAGAACATGAGACAAACTCCAGAAAAGTGAACCTGTGAATGACACTTCCCACTCCTACATTCCTGGTTTGTCAAAGACTTAGGAGATGCTGAAATGGCTCACAAATCACACAGAGAAAAGAAAGTCAATGTGGTTTTCAGAGATAGAAACTTTCTTTCTTTCTTTTTTTTTTTTAACAAAAAAGTTTATTGAAAGGTTTGGGCAAGGTTTTTCTCTTGGTGTCTGACCTCATCCCCATGAAAGGGCCTTACAGAGATCCACCTCCAGGGTGGTCCATCAGACCCCGAGGGTCTGAAATCAATGGTATTATTGTCAATACCTTCTTGAAATAGCCAATGGAACATGTTCCTTTTATGCTTTAAGTTTCTGTGCAATATTATAAGGACACTTGAAAAATCAGGAGCGGGGGAGTATAGCATTCTTATTTTCCAAAAAACAAAAGCAGGAGGAGAAGGGGGAGACAGAGGATGAGATGGCTGCATGGCATCACTGACTCAATGGATACGAGTTTGAGCAAACTCTGGGAGATAGTGAAGGGCAGGGAAGCCTGGTGTGCTGCAGTCCATGGGGTCGCAAAGAGTCAGACACGACTTAGCCACTGAACAGCAACAACAGCAAAAAGCAGAAGCTGAGGGGCTCCCCCCAGCTTCTCCGGGCGGCAGTGTGATCGTGGCTGAGCGCACAGGCTCCTCTCCCGCAGGTGAGCCAGCTCCCTGCTGGTTTATTCCGGGAAGCCCTGTTGACGCAAAGCCAGCAGTATAGAGATCAGTGGGGCAATGCTAGGTGGAAATGGGAATGACAGTGAATTCCTGGAACTGCTAGCGTCAGACCCAGGCAGAAGAGTTCAGCCCTAGCCTTATCTCGCAGGGCAGTAACACCGCCCGAGGACTTCCCCAAGAACAGGAAGTGTCAATGCTAAAAAGGAGAAGCGTGTCTAGGACACTTGATGCTTTTGAAAATATTTATTTATTCTTGTTCAAAGTGCTCAGGAATATCTGGACTAGGTTTGATATAAAAATGTAACAAATATAGAAAGGTATTAACTCATTCTAATAAAGTTTCAGCACATTAAAAATACACCCAGGGCTTTATTTTAAGTTCTAAGATAAGATTAGATGCTATAAATAACTGAAATCCCATGTTGAACATGTGAATACAGGCTTTCAATGATAGGGAACGCTAGTCTCCTGGAAACACACACAGAAAAGATGTAATATTTAATAACTATAGACTGAAAGTAAAAGTGTTAGTCACTCAGTCATGTCCAACTCTTTGAGGCCCCATGGACTGTAGCACGCCAGGCTCCTCTGACCGTGGGATTCTCCAGGCAAGAATCCTGGAGTGGGTTGCCATTGCCTTCTCCAAGCGATCTCGATTCAGAGATCAAACCCAGGTCTCCTGAACTGCAGGCAGATTCTTTACCATCTAACATAGAATATATGAAATTAAAGTACATAAATACACACAGGCATGTGTGTGCACACAAATACGATGGACACATTTCAGAATTCTGAGGTTATTTCCTGTAGCATGTGCGTCAATTCTAAGAAGAATTATTTTACTCTAGGACCTCTTACCACTTCAGCGACTGTCAGGAAAGGACGCAGAATGACAGTCCAGGGTCCCTCATCCTTCAGAAACGCCAGTTTCAAAGGACTCATCTATTCATCTTTCCCATCAGCAGGCCATTTCCATGACTCATCTTTCCTTCCAAGATAACTGACATTTTTGAAGGGCACCCTCTTTGTTAAATTTTATTTTCTTCTACTAAAGAAGTCTTTTTTAATCTTCTGGAATTAAGGAGCTCACTCATCCACAAAGTTCTTTTTGTTTACTTCCCCGGTCTGATTATTCTACTTGAGGGTGTGCAGATGGCTACAAATCCTTCTTCATCAATGCTATCCTCAAAATAAAGTTCTAAAAATACCAGCGGCAGTTAACATTTAGACATCTCCTTTTTGGCTAATAGCCGTTTCACGGAATGTCTGTGTTTGAATTAGATCAGTATTAAACAAATAAAGAGAGATGAAAAAAGAGGACCCTCACTTCAGATCAGAAACTAGCTGCACCTTTCAAGATGTCACAAGCATTAAATTCTGAGTTGAGGTTGAAAAATCAATTGCACAAATGGAAGACCAATAATCAAAAGATAAAAAAACAAGCAGCTACACAACAAAAAACTTCCTGGAAGAAAAACATGGAGTTTTGGGTAGAAATACACAGCTCGTGAGCCAACGCAGTAACATGTTTGATACGATTGCAGGACAAAGCTCCTAGACGCACGGCATCCAGACCAGGGAGGGTGGTTGTGCAGCTGCTAGAAAGCTAGGTTCAGGCCCAGAGGTCAGGACCCCAAGAGGGAGGCAAGAGACTCTGAAGAGGGGGATTTGAATCTGAGTACGATTTTCATACGAGCAGTTGGTCGGAAGTCAGGGGTGCAGGTAACACAGCAGTAGCCACTTCAATATGAAAAAGGTTAGCAGAGCAAGCTCTTTCCTGAGTTCTGCCGAGATCTGTGGATTCAGAGGAAAGGGAGCTGGGATGGGGGCCAGCCGAAGGACGAGGGAAGAGACAGCTCACCGGGGTGCCAGGAACTTTGAGGTTGGATGCTAGAGGCATCGCCGGGGCATCTGAGGTTGCGTGCGCTGGTGGGGTGGGGTGGGAAGGTGGGGTTCCTGTTCAGGAAGCGGGCATGTAACAGAGCTAAGCCTTTCTGATGGGACAGTGGCACAGCACATGCTGCGGCGGGGGCCACCTGCCGGGTGCCGTGAAGGCCACGCCGGCCCCTGCACCGTCTGTCAGCGGCGCTGGACTGCGCTCTTATCCGAGGTATTACATCTAGGGGTCTATGGACTGCGCTCTTATCCGTGGCCTGTGCTCTTATCCATGGACTGTGCTGTTACCCGTGGTATTAGTACATCTAGTGGTCTAACTGTAACCAGGCTAGCAGGGTCCTGTGGGCCTTCCTGGGACACCTCACTGCCCCCAGCCTCCCCTGCAGCTCCTCTCTGAAGATAACATGTTGATACTAGTACCCAGATAATAGTGTCTGATACACCTTTCCTGAGTTGTCTTACAGATGCTAAAACCCCCACCAAATGGAAGAAATTAAACTGCTTGATGACCAGGAGCCCCCAGACCCACTGGTGCCTAAGGACTGATAAGGCTAACCCCCGGGACACCACCCTGCCAGCTCACCCTCCACCAGAGAACTGGACACGAGCTGATCACACCCCCTGAGTTCCCACTCCGTCACCTGGCCTTAAAAAATGCTCTGCGGAAGCCCTTCAGGGACTTGGGGGTTTTCTGGGCGTGAGTCACCCATTCTCCTTGCTTCTCTGCTCCAAACTGAGTTCTCAGTGTGTGCGACTCACTGTTCATTGGGAACGTGAGCTTGTGTTTGGTAACGTAGCAATGATCGAAGCTCCCCTAAAGCTCCTGGCGTAGCTGTCTCGTAACCAGTTGCATCCAGCTCTCCTGGATTTCAAATGAAACCTCCTAATGCTATTATCTGGACTTCCCTGTGGCTCAGACGGTAAAGCGTCTGTCTACAATGTGGGAGACTTGGGTTCCATCCCTGGGTTGGGAAGATCCCCTGGAGAAGGATATGGCAAGCCACTCCAGTACTATTGCCTGGAAAATCCCATGGACAGAGGAGCCTGGTAGGCTGCAGTCCATGGCGTCGCAAAGAGTCGGACACAAATGAGCGACTTCACTTTCCTTTCCTTTCCTTTCCTTAATGCTATTATTTAGTCCAAACCCTTTCTCCTTGCCTCTAGTTGATCGGGACTTTTAAAAAAGTGACTATTCAAATCAACACTACTGCGTGAATGTGACTTTATTCTACGACTTGTAGAGGTGAATTCTATGCCCTCAGGATGTTCTTTAGTTCTTTCCTATACAACACTTGAGGAGAACAGGCTGATGTCATCCCCAGGCGTCTCCTGATTTCAAGATATACTCTTCAAAGGCAAGAGAAACACCGGCCAGAGGAGAAATTATTTCTAAGAAAGACGTGAAGCTGATGCGTGAACAGGACGGAATCTCCTGGGGGCTCAGGTGCTCTCACTTTATTTCTTATCTATGGCGTGTCTGACACTGAGTTTCTTTCAAGTGAAGCTGTGGAATCAATCTCATTGTCTGGAAATTTTAAGTGGGATTCAATGTTAAGCAAGAGTCTCAAAGGGAAATTGTGGTTTTGAAGACAAGTTGAACTTTTTTAGTTCAGCTTTTAGGAGTTAGATTGTTTTCTCTGCAATAACGCGTGACGTGTGTGCGTTCAGTCGTGTCCGACTCTGTGCGACCCATGGACTGTAGCCCGCCAGGCTCCTCTGTCCATGGGACTCTCCAGGCAAGAGTATTGCAGTGAGTTGCCACTTCCTTCTCCAGGGGATCTTCCCGAGCCAGGGATGGAACCCTCGTCTCCTGCACTGACAGGTAGATTCTTTACCACTGAGCCACCTGGGAAGCTCCAATATCATATTATATTTTTCATTAATTGAGTAATTTTTGTAGTGAATTTTACTCTGTTATATGTATTTTATCATTATTATTATTTTTTATTTTGGGGGGCTCCAAAATCACTGCAGATGGTGATTGCAGCCATGAAATTACAAGACGCTTACTCCTTGGAAGAAAAGTTATGACCAACCTAGATAGCATATTAAAAAGTAGAGACATTACTTTGCCGACTAAGGTCCGTCTAGTCAAGGCTATGGTTTTTCCTGTGGTCATGTATGGATGTGAGAGTTGGACTGTGAAGAAGGCTGAGCGCCGAAGAATTGATGCTTTTGAACTGTGGTGTTGGAGAAGACTCTTGAGAGTCCCTTGGACTGCAAGGAGATCCAACCAGTCCATTCTGAAGGAGATCAGCCCTGGGATTTCTTTGGAAGGAACGATGCTAAAGCTGAATCTCCAGTACTTTGGCCACCTCATGCGAACAGTTGACTCATTGGAAAAGACTCTGATGCTGGGAGGGGTTGGGGGCAGGAGGAGAAGGGGACGACAGAGGATGAGATGGCTGGATGGCATCAGACTCGATGGACGTGAGTCTGAGTGAACTCCGGGAGCTGGTGATGGACAGGGAGGCCTGGCGTGCTGCGATTCATGGGGTTGCAGAGTCGGACATGACCGAGCGACTGAACTGAACTGATACGTCTGAATCTGTTCTGAGTTGTGTGTCCATTAAATAGCCAGGAAAGCCTGTCCTCCGTGCTCCTCTGGAGCACTACTCTAAGACTGGAATGAACGTTCCTGTCTCAGACGCGTTCTTCCGTCCTCCCTGGGTAAGACAGTCAGGGGGAGATTCGTCAATGTACTACTCCAACACTTCCATCATTCTATGATGAGACATACAAATATTTGTAAAGTATCAGGTGTTAAGTGATGAGGAATTTCCCCCACGGCTTCCGAGTGAGGAAGCCACCTTCCTGTTTCAGCTTTCTGCTTCAGTCATCCAGCCTCCTATTCACCCCGCCTCCACTCTTCCCTTCAGGTTGTAACGGTGTGGCTTCGGGCTCTCACACTCAAATCTGTTCAAGCTTTGTGAATCTCGCCCTCCGCACCTGCCCAGGTGTAACACTGGTCCCTTCTCCAAGCTGACCGAAAAGAGTAGAAAGTTAAAAGGCACACAAACAAAAGAAAACTGCTTTGTAGTCAGCCACAGGATTCTGTTCATTTTGTTCCAAATCACTGCAAACGCATTGGTCCTCAAAGCCAGGGTCTTTCACTGAATCTCAGAGAGGCTAGTCTTGTTGGCCGATGCTGAATACGGGGGCAACGCATAGAGCTGGCCTTGACGTTAGGGTTCTTTAGAGATGTATCTCCACAGGCTTAAAGAACGCCACGGTCACTAACTGGAGTGGATTATGTCAAAAAAACACGCGCGCCAACCTTGTAGCTCCGTCAGTAAAGAATCTGCCTGCAGTGAGGAGACCTGGGTTTGATCCCTGGGTCGGGAAGATACCCCCGGAGAAGGAAATGGCAACCCACTCCAGCAATCTTGCCGGGAAAATCCCACGGACAGAGGAGCCTGGTGGGCTGCAGCCCATGGGGTTGCAGAGAGCCGGGCACGACTGAGCGACTGACGCTGACTTCCTTAACGATTATACGCTAACACTTTAGTTTTTATTATGGAGACACCAACTCCAACATAAAATTCATCGTCCTCTGTTTTTTTTTTTTTTAATTTAAAACAGACTTTAAGTCCGAAGAACAATTACGGGCCTTACAAAGACAACATTTTAATAAAAAGCATCGATGGTGACAATGCAGCTGAGAACCTCTTAGGCCGAAGATGTTATTTACCCAGAATTAATTACTTCCATTTCATTTCGGCTTCCTTGTTTGCTTGTTTGTTTTTGGTTCCAAGTCTTTAGGAATTACCTAGCAGTGCTTTGAATATAAAAACATTTGTTCCTATGGCAGGATTTCAATGCCATCCACTCACATTGGGCTCCTGGAAGGTCTATTTCTGCTTCAGTTCTTCTAGAATTTAAGCTTCCAGGCTGGACACAGAGAGGAAGGAGACAGGGGTATTTTGATCTTTTTAATTGGGGGGAAATGGGCCCTTTTGAAGGTCTGCCCTGTACTTCCCATGAGTCAGACATCTGACGACGTGAACGAACTCGGCTGTCTACACCACAATGGGCTTGTTCCGGTGGGACGTCAGGGGGCCCAGAATCACAGGCCCTTCAGGCTCCCAGGTTGGACAGTTTCTTAAGAAAATTCTGCCATGCCTAAGGTGTTTGAAAATAAATTTGTATCGACTTATTTAAATATTAAGTTTACATCCACATCAGTGATGTATGTAGCGCCTTTGCCACTGGCTCTTAAGGATACAGGTACGTAGTCTCTCTGATTCAAGGAGAAAACCAGGCAGAAAAAGATGGCCGTTCCTCCCCCCAGAGTGAGAAGATTTATGCCTGGGCCACCTGGATTGGCCATTTCTACCATTTTCCTCTGGTTATTATTTATAACCGCTGGGGGAAAGTAAGAGTCATTTCAAAAATTTGCCAGACAGGCCATAGCTTTCTATCACAGGCACAGCCTGGTGTAAGAGTGCATGGACACGGGGCGCTCAGCCTCTTGTCCAGACTGCCCCGAGGAGCTGGACGTGGGCGCTTTTGCCACATGCGGACTCGATGGCTTCCGACTGTCTCTTTCTGCTGCGTGACGGAGGATAAAGTCAGAGAACGTGTTTCCATTTCCAGACGGCATTTAGAAAGCACGGCATGTCTGGTAAGAATTTGGCTCGGGGTCGTTTTAGAAAGCCTGCAAATGTTTACTAAGGACCGGCTGGAGGTGAATGAAAGAAAACAAAGGTCTTGAAGACTGGCATTCCTGATCCAAAAGAAAAGCGAGACGCTTCGGTGCTCTGCTTGTCAAAACATTCCATCAGGGTAGGAGACTAGGGCTTCTGAAGGCAGAGCTTGAGGCTGGCTCAGAAGCAGAGGACAGTGTTCCTTCTCTCCCCCCAGCTTATCAGGTCTCTTAGGGTCTGTGTGGGGCTTTCAACCAAAACTCAAAACGGCATTACTATCGTTACCTGGCCTCTGAACCCACAGACACGTTTCCCTGGGGGCCATGAAAGGAAGCCCAGGTCCCCAGAACCGTCAACTTGAGATGCTGGAACCCAGTGAATCACTTTCTCACCATCCCCAGGGCCGGTGGAGGGTGTGGACCGCCGGTCTTCCCGAGGTTTTGCTCCCTGAGGCCACTGCCCTGAATCCACGCGCCCCTTCCGCACGTGTGTGCACCAGCCGGCTGGCCTGCAGGCTTCATTTCTGTGCTTCTGCATAAACCATACTTTCACCAATGTCCCAGCTTCTCATAAAAACATCTAACCTCAGTTTATGGTCAAAGGGTTCAGAGGATAGGGACCTGCCAAGGTTAAAAAAAGTCGTTTTCTTTCTCAAGTTCATTCTCTCTTCTGCCTGACCTCTGAGAACGAATGCTCTGCTTCTTTCGTTTGGATGGATGTTTAGAAAGAGTGATCTTCCCCTGGTATTTCTAGGGAGGTAGACACTTCACGCAAGATTGGAGTGTTTGAGGCGCTAGGTAAGCACCTTTCTTTAGCAACACCTAGAGACAAGGGTGTACTTTTTCATTATGAAGGAATTTGGTCGAGGCTGCTGGAGGGGGTGTGTGTGTGTGTGTCTGTGTGTGTGTGTGTGTGTGTGTGTGTGTGTGTGTGTGTGTGTGTGTGTGTGTGTGTGTGTGNNCCACTAGCACCACCTGGGAAGCCTGGACATGTAACACCTCCTAGCAATCTTTTCACTGGAGAATAAACCGACTCAGGCCTTGGAGGGGAGGACTTACTCCCTGGAGAAGCTGGGAGAAACAGGCACGACCTTTGCCCAGTTATAGGGATTCCCCAGGACTCCCTGAGAGTCAGGCCACACCCAACACTGCTGGCTCGGCCGGCAGTGTCTTCTCTGCAGAGGGGCGTGTGTGGGTGGGTGTGTGTGTGTGTGTGTGTGTGTGTGTGGAGGGTGTGTGTGTGTGGTGTGTGTGTGTGTGTGCGCGTGTGTGTGCGCGTGTGTGTGCGTGTGTGTGTGCGCGTGTGTGTGCGCGTGTGTGTGCGTGTGTGTGTGTGTGTGTGTGTGGTGTGTGTGTGTGCGCGCGCGTGTGTGTGTGTGTGTGTGTGTGTGTGTGTGTGTGGTTTCTCCAGAAGAGGGAGAACTGGGTAGATAAAATATGAAAACATTTAGATTCTGTCTCTGTACTCAGATACTGAGCAGCCCATGGCCCAGCGCGTCAGTATTAATCACGGATAATGGTGCTACCGTAAATATGTCCTCTGCTGACTCTATTTTTTTAATCAGATATTAATATGTGCTCTGCTTTTACCATAGGCAGCTGTGTCGTGGGCAATTGCTGTTGCAGTTGATAAATGCTGGGCCACAACCATCATGACTAATTTTCACCAAGGGTTTTCTTGATTCCTATTATTGAATGATGCATTCTACTGGTACGAAACATAGGAATCCAGGGTAAACTTCATCATGCTTCATCAGAGTCATGACGCTTTCAATGATCATGGTAATAAATTTTTCTGTAAGTGCTGACTTTCAATCATCAGCTTCTGTCTAAAACGATATTCTCTGAGTCCATGTAGTGAGGAAGTATTACAATTTTGTCTTTTTAAGATTTTAACAATGTATTCTTCCTTTCGGATAGGCTCCAGACTGGACGTTTATCTAACAAACTGTGACTCATGTTAGAATGGTCCTTTGAAATTAAATATTTACCACATTGGGGCGAGGTGCGGGGGAGTAAGCCAGGGGTCCTGCAATTCCCTGTCTGTTCTCCATCTGCGGAATTAATTTGTTTCTACAGCAGAGTCAAAAGTCCTACTTTAAGAAAATGCTTAGTTAACCTTGCTGGAAAAGACCCTGATGCTGGGAAAGATTGAAGGCAACGAGAAGGGGACGACAGAGGACGAGACGGTTGGACGGCATCACTGACTCGATGGACATGAGTCTGAGCAAGCTCCGGGAGTTGGTGATGGACAGGGAGGCCTGGCGTGCTGCAGTCCATGGGGCTGGAGAGAGTCGGACACAACTGAGCAACTGAACAACAATCTCGCCGGAAAGAAGGCAAGAGTGATGTTATTATGGTCGGAAGCTGTGGGGGCTTGAGCACCAAACGTGTCCTGAACCAGAGAAGCAGACAAGGGGCTTTCCGAAGGGGAGAGTCTTGATAGGAGCTCGAGCTGGCAAGGCAAATCCCCCTAAGAGACCACGGGGTTAAGGGGGAGGAGGAGGGACAAACCGATCAGAAAGCTATTCTTCACTGACTGAGGACACATTCTGTGCACACGCCTTCTCCATCATGCCGGGCACTTGGGTCCGTGCACTCTTGCGACAAACCCTTCTTTTTGTGAAGATATAAGCTTAGCAGTTTACAAGTCTTGGTCTGACTTTCACGAAACCCTGATTTTACACTGTGCTTTATTTTCATTTCAGATTTAATATCTAGACTATTTTTACCTCTTCACCACGAGTGTACCGTGTATTTCCTCCACTCTCTGCCTTGACGCTCACAGCTGTGATCCTGATAGTAGCCACTGGCCATAGGGGGCTCTTCAGTTTGAATGTTAACTAACCAACATGGGATAAAAATCTAAAATTCAGTTTGTCCATCTCACTAACCAGATTTCAAGGGCTCACACAGCCATGGTGGCTGGTGCAGGTAGAGAACACGTCCCTCTTGGCAGAAAATTCCTTCTGCGAGCACAAGGCTGGGGCATCAGGCAAAGGTCAGGGGTGTGGCCTGCTCTGTCTATTTGCATCCTCGGTGCCTAGTTGGGGCGACAGATGTGCAAACGATATTCACTGGATGAATAACTTCACGTGCAGCCGACGCTAGCTGCGCGTCACTGACCGCCTGTGTGCGAGGCCACGTTCCCTGGCGTCTCTTTTTTAAAAGTTAATTATTTGTGGCTGCGCCGGGCCTTCGCTGCTGCCCGCAGGCTTTCTCTAGTTGCGGCGAGCGGGGGCTACTCTCGGTTGCGGCGCGTGGGCATCGCATTGTGGAAGCTTCTCTGGTTGCAGAGCACGGGCTCTTGGCTGGAGTTGTGGCCCCCAGGCTCTAGAGCACAGGCTCAGGAGTTGGGGTGCGTGGGCTTAACTGTCCCGGGGCATGTGGGGTCGTTCCAGAGCAGGGATCGAGCCCATGTCTCCGGCATCGGCAGGCGGATTCTTTAACGCTGAGCCAACAGGGAAGCCCCTCCTGGCATCGTTTTTGACTAGAAACTGTCCCCAGTGGACTGACTCACCCAAGTACGCGCCACACCAGCTTCTCTCGAGAGCTTGGTGACTTGAGCAAGTTATAAGTCAGGCAGGTCCTCTAAGGAGGTCCCCAGGATGGGCCTCGCCGTAGCCCAAGACGCCGCCCTGCTCCCTCGGACCTCGCCCACCACGGATCTCACCTCGCGCTCTGCGAGGCTCACACAGGCTCCCGAGGTGTCCCTTAAGGACACTAGGCACACCCCGACCTTGGGGCCACCTGCCGCTCAGGGGGCCCTGCCCCCGTTCACGGAAGCACCTCCTTCTTCCAGACACGCGCCTTGTGTGCAGATGACACAAAATACAGATTTTGAGGGTTGCGAGAATGTAAAATTCCATTATTAAAAGGAGGCTAGGGTTCTTAACCGTGGCAGATATGAAAGAAAACGTCCCGTTAGAAGCGCACCACTGACGTGCAGCGCACGCCTCAGGCGGGCATCGTCCAGGCCTGCTGTGGTGCCACCTTTCCTGCAGAGAGGAGTCAAGTAGCCGAGCTGGCTGCAGCCACGATGGCGTCCAGCTAGCCGGAACCACCGCCTTTCCAGACAGGCACTAAAAATAAGCCTGCGATGCTGAAAGTAGGTGAGAGCTCTGTGCAGACGAAGGTTACACAAGCCCAGAAGCCAGGCGGGCTTCTGCTATTTCTGAATCATTCTTTGCCCTTTCTGGGCTGTGACAGTGCAGCTGACGGGGGGTGCTTTCTGTTAGGTCCGTGGGGCAGACCATTGATAAGCGCCTGCCCGGAGTGGCTGCAGCTGCTGTGGAAAGCGGTCTGCCACGGCAGCACGGTGTGTGTGTCCCACACGAGCCAGGGTCATCGCGTAGCCAAGATGGGCGGCCATGTGCTGGGGGAAACCCACCCCAGTGGCGGACCACACACAGTGTGTATATACAGCTTGAAGATCTATGCTCTGAGCACCTCTACATGGCTCCACAGTGACCGACCAGTTTTCAAATTTACATTGAGCTGTTTCAAAGGACAAAAATTCCGTTTTTTCCCATATCCCAGTTATACACGTTTGAGGGTGTTGATGAGCAGCATGTGACAGGAGAGACCGCCCGTTAGTGAGACCACAGCTTCCCTGGGAGAGGGCATGACCACGATCGCCGTGGCTCAGAGCCGCTCAGCCCCCACCCCCCCGCTCCCCGAGGCCAGCGGCAGCTACCCACCTGGGCCGCCGAGAGGGCCCGCGTTCCCCGCACCCCATCCATCCGCCACCACCCACCTCCCAGAGCGTTCTGTTCCCACTCTGCTTCCTCTCTCACTCTGCTCCTCTCTGCTTTTCACGTTGATTTATATTGTTGAACTTAAGGAATCTTGTGAGGTTAAGAATTATTTGCTCATACTTTGACCCAAGTCCAGGGACCCACAGACTGTGGGAAACTCTTGGCTCCTTGAAAAAAATGCAACGGCCAACTCGTGCTGGTTCTGTCTCTGCTGAAGGGAGTGAGCTCTCAGCCGCACCCTTCCAGGAGCTGGGGTTTCAGTCTCGAGGCCCCTGCTGCCAGGCCCAGGGAGGGTGAACGTGGGGTGACGACCACCCGGGGTGGGGAGATGCTGGGCCCCCGGCTCAGGTTGGTGGTACGGCCCTGGGACCAGTCACATGGTGTCTGCTCCTCGTCCACTGCAGCTTCCGGGGCCGTTCAACCACCTCAGTGATTCCCAACACTGGGGGCTTCATCTGTGTTTGGATTACCAATTTGGGTAACACTCGACTGCCTAGGAAAACAGATGCCTCGTGAAGGTGGATGCCGTTCAAAAGTTGAAATAACCTGTCTTACCCGACTTGATGGCAAAAAACCAAAGGGCTGAGAGGCTAGGAGTCTAAGTAACTGAAATAATGATTTACATTGACCTCAGGCGGAAAAATCTGAGCACTTTTCGGTGAGGTAATGCGCAAAGGCCAAGGCGCCTCTGTTGGCTGAATCACGGGCCACCTGCTGTCTCTCCTGATCCCTGTGCTATGGAGCCTTGTATCCCGTGGAGACACTCACTCTGCTTCAACAGGAATTCTGTAACAGAAATTCCCTTTGATGCTTGCAGCTCGACCACCTTCAGCCTCCACCGTGTGTACAGAAAGAAGAAAGAGAAAACGGGAGAAGACAGAACCGGCCACACTGTTGGTGGGAACGCAAGGTGGTGCAGCCACCACGGAAAGCAGTCTGGAGGTTCCTTGGAAACACCAAAATGAGAGTTACCGTCCAATCCAGCAATCCCACTCCTGGGCGTACACCCAGAGAAAACCATGGTCGGAAAGATACCTGGACCCCAGTGTTCACTGCAGCACTATTTACAACAGCCAAGTCACGAAAGCAACCCAACATCCATCGACAGAGGAACGGATAAGGAAGATGTGGTACACGTGTGCAAAGGAGTGTTACTCAGAGCAGAAGAATTCCACTTGCAGGAACGCGGATGGCCTAGTAAGGATCATACTAAGCTAAGTCAGACGAAGACAAATATATAACATCACTTACATGTGGAATCTGAAATATGATACAAATGAGCTTGTTTAGAAAAACAGAAAGAGTCACGCAGACACATAAAACAAGCTTATGGTTACCAAGGGGAAAGTGGGGGAAGATGAATTTGGGATTTGGAAGGAACTTACACACACCACTCTATATGAAAAAGGTAAACAAGGGCTGAACGTCTAGTACAGGGAGCTAGACTCAAAGTCTTGTAACAACCTAAACGGAGAAGAATCTGAAAAAGAGCACATATACACACATAACCGAGTCACTGTGCTGTACACCTGAACCATTGTAGACCAACTATATATCCCAACCAAAAAAAGAACAGAAAAAGATACAGGGGCCGGACATCTCCGGGGTGGCGCGTGTGTGACCGCTGGTGATGAAGCAAGTCTGAGAATTTAGTTGTTGCCTTTCTTTGTGTATAGTGGGTTTCCCTGTGGCTTAGATGGTAAAGAGCCTGCCTGCAATGTGGGAGACCTGGGTTTAATCCCTGGGTTGGGAAGAGCCCCTGGAGAAGGAAATGACAATCCAATCCAGTACTCTTGTCTTGAGAATTCCGCGGACACCTGAGCCTGGGGGGCTATAGTCCATAGGGTTGCAAAGAGTCAGAAATGACTGAGCGACTAGCACTTTGTATATAGTGCCCTGTGGAGTGTTGCTGGATTAGGGCTTAACACTTCCTAATTACTCCAATAGTCTTTCCAGCAGTCAGGTACAGATATGGGAGTTGGACTATAAAGAAAGCTGAGCGCCAAAGAATTGATGCGTTTGAACTGTGGTGCTGGAAAAGACTCTTAAGAGTCCCTCGGAAAGCAAGGATACCAAACCAGTCAATCTTAAAGAAAACCAACCCTTGCACCCAGGGTGGATTCATGTCAATGTATGACAAAACCAACACAGTGTTACAAAGTAAAATAAAATTAAAAAAAATAAAAAAAAATAAAAAAAATAAATAAATAAATAAATAAAAAAAAAAAAAAGAAAACCAACCCTGAGTCATCTCTGGAAGGACTCATGCTGGAGCTGAAGCCCCAATCCTTTGGCCACCTGATGTGAGCAGCTGACTCAGCGGAAGAGACCCTGGTGCTGGGAAAGATTGAAGGCAGGAGGAAAAGAGGGCGACAGAGGATGAGATGGCTGGATGGCATCACCGACTCACTGGACATGAGCTTGGGCAAACTCCAGGAGTGGTGAGGGACAGAGAAGCCTGGCGTGCGGCAGCCCATGGGGTCGCGAAGAGTCGACGAACTTGGCGACTGAACAGCTTAGTAGGAATACTGGACAGACGGACTCCCCAACAACAACAGTCTCAACTCATTTCTTTTTTTTTTTTTTTTTTTTCCAACTCATTTCTTAAAGCGCTTCACTGATTCACGGAACAGCTGAAGAGAGGCCTGAGAGCCCCCACTCCCGAGGCAGGAGGGTGAAATCTCTTTTCCTCTCTGCCTGCAGGCCTCCCCCCAGCCCACAGGGCAGCAGCGGTCAGGAGGCCTGAAGACGCAGGGCACTGCCCCGGCGCAGGCGCTCGTCCCACACTCTGAGCTCGCGTTCTGCTCTGGCCCCGGCGTGGGGCGGGTCGCCCGTGACCTGGGAGGACGAGGCCGGGCCCGCTGTGGGCCCCCGGCTCTGACCCGGCGTCCAGGGCGCACAGACAGCTGGCCTCAGCCACGCCCCCACCTCCCGCTGCTGGCTTGCTGGAATGATCCCTGGGGCGGGTGGCTCGTCTGTGAGAAACACGTCTCCCCCGGGGACGACCCGCCACCCACCCTCCAGCCTCGATGCGGCAAGTGAGGGCTTACTCATTCGCTAAACGGGAACGGCGCTGGAGCCGGAATCCAGAGCACGTTTGTGCTTTCTGCTTGGGCTCCCGAAGTTACTCAGTAACAGAGTGTTTCTGGTGTTGGCTGTCACCATGGTGAGGAGCACAGGAGCTGGACCCCATGCCCGTATAAGGCAGGGCGGGCCCGGAGCTCCGGGAGCCAGGCTCTGCGGCCAGGCGCGGTCACGGCTGCTCCGGGGGCGCCGAGGGGAAGACAGGCGGCGAGGGACCCCAGGGGAGAACGTGGGAAAGAACAGACTCTGCGTCGGCTCTCTGAGCCCAGAGTCCGCCCACGGCTATTTTAGTGGATTCCGTTACTTCTGAAAAATACTATCAGCCCAAAAGGAGGGCAGAAATAGCTCTGCTCTCACTAGAATCCCATCAGGGTAGAGCTGTTAATCGGCAAAGATGTAATACACGTCCACCAGGTCTGTGGAATGGGCCCAGACGTTCTGTTTTCATAAAAGATTTAATAAAGTCTATGAGACTGTCCTAACAATGAATAACTTCAGCAATGCACTGGGTTCACCCCACAGACTGATAAATGTGGTTAGTGAATTCTTCTCAGTGGGGTATTTTCTGGCTTCTTACTGTCAGTCACTCCTATCCCCTTACTGATCAGTATTCAACAGCACGTGTGAAGCAGTCAGGCAGCCTCAGTTACAGTCACCCAGTTTGGATCTGTGTGGGCCAGAAAGTGAATTTAGTGACTCTAAACACCCCTGCCATCCCGGTATGGGGGTAGCGAGGGAATCACTGTCCCTGGCTCTTGAACCAACTACCCAGACAACTGCTGAGTCTCAATTTAATTTGATTTCATTTGATAATGTGTCTGCAGATTAAAGCCAAGCCCGTGCTAGGTTACCCGTGTTAATGAAATTAACCAGAAGGTGTCACTTTCTGCGTTCTGGCAAGGCGGCGAAAGACTCAAGGCATTTTCTTAATCAGGGGTGACAGGAAATAACGCCTGTGCTGTAAACTTAGTAAATGAGAATAGACCTGGAGTCCTGTAGAAATTCCCTTCTAATGACCTCTTTGAGGAGACCCTTGGTGTCCTTTAACAATCCACTGCTGTGCGGACAGTACTGCGTATGGAAACGATCAGAGGGAACTGTCTTTACAGGAAAAAAGCGTTCTTGTAAAAGCATCAGTGTTCGCCTACTGGTTCCACATTAGCTAATCACAAACAGTGAGAAGGAGCAGACCCGGTCCCCTTCTACCTGGTCTGTCTGGGCTCTCTCTGGCGGATCCCAGGGAGAAGAACGGTCCAGAGCCAGGCTCCCTCCGACACAGGCAGGTCTCACAGACACGTGCGGCCTCAGGGTGCTGGTTTCTCTTCTCTGTGCCCGTATAAGGCTGAGCAAGCTGAGCTGGGGAGGCCAGAGCCTGCAAGCAGGCTTTCCGCCACTGTTCCGGAAGCGTCGCTGGGAAAATCTATAGCCGGGGACCCCAGGGGAATCTTAAGTCTCATGGAACGGCCTCCATATATTTAAAAATACTTCTCCTTGTGAAATGCTGATAAAGCATCCTCAACTAGCAATTCCTGAAGCACTGAGTCCCTGCCAAGAGCAGAGGAAGCAACCACAGCAAAACCTGACGCGATGCACCAGCCCATGCAGACTCCTGGAAGCTTCGACCTGGGGCAGGAGACCACTCCTCCGCTGTGATCACTGCACCAAGGTAATGGTCGGCTGCGTGTTAGCACATAAGCTCCCCGCATCTATAAAGGGGGCCCGTCACACCTTCGACCGTTTGACTTCTGGGGCGAGGACTCGGGTCCAGGAGGAGGCAGGACCCGACACCCAGCCCCAGATCTGGATCCCCAACCAGTCACCTCTTCCTCCTGGTGGGCGAGGGGGGCACGGCGACCTAAAACACTGACGCAAGGGTTCAACTCGCTGAAGCTCATTGGGAACCCCCGAGGACGGCTACGATTCCCGACTCCAGTAAGGACAGAGAGACGCAGCCGAGAACTCCCACAGGCCTCTGACCACCTGACGTGGGACGCAGGTGAGCCCTGGAGGGGAAGGAGCTATCCCAAGGCGCAAGGACTCGAGAGACCGTGTCGTAAGACGAAAAACTACTCCCTACACTGCCACGCGCCGAAGAGGTCTTAAACACGTGGATATAAACAAACCTTTAACTTCCGCGATGCCGAGACTCAAATACCAGCTTTCACAGCAACGCTTGGATGAAACGAGTTAAAGTATCAGGCCCACATCTCAAACATTGCCGGATGCTGTGGTGACTCGAGGCGACCTTTTCTCTCTGACTTACCTGTGAATTGCCTGTACATAAGAGGCATTCAGGGAAGGTGTGGGATAATTTCAAAAGTCAAAGTGATTCTCAGTGGTTCAATGCCGCACCCTCTAGTTTAAATAGATACCAGGGTATAAATACAACTATGCATTCATGGTGGTTCAATGCTAACGCCCTCTAGTTTAAATAGATATCAGAGTATAAATGCAACTGCTTTCCTTATGCAATATTTTTACAAAATATATGTTTATATATACTATGAATATTAAACATAATTGCATTATGTACATATATATGCACACGTGTATTTATGACAATGAGCAAGAGAGAAGATGCTTGAGAAGGCCAACATTGTTCTCAATTTATTGAGAAAGTGGCATAAATAGACTCAATTCTGCATTCTATTCTTGCTTGCTTCATGGAAATGAACTCCCCTGTATTAAATTTCTTAGGATTGTACGCAAATGACTTAATCAGGTTATATACAGCACTGTGTACAAAATGGAAGTAAAACGAAGACAATATTTGTCACTTACCCGCCCTCCTTTCTCGGGGTAGCACTGGCAGCCCCCGCTGCAGTCTCTGCCTCCACAAGGCACGTCCAGTTTCTTCACACCCTGCAGAAATGAAGCAGAGAACGTTCACATTAGCGTTCTCAAGCACAGAGAACGTTACCCATCGCCCTCCAACCACAGCACGGGCTGAACGCCACTGCCGACAGTCCTTCCACGCGCAACAGCTACCAATCAAAACACTCACTCGGTCTTTAAAGAAACAGAATTTAACTTTTAGAGCAGTTTGAGGTCCGTAAGCAAAGGTATGGCGGTTTCACGCACAGCTCCTTCTGCCTGCACCTCCCACCTATCAACAGGCCCCTCACCAGAAGGGCCGAGTGTTACAGCTGGTGAACCTCCACCCATGCACCGTCACCGCCCCAAGTCCACGGTCAACGTCGAGGCTGCCCTTGCTGCTGCACATTCCAGGGGGGTTAGCCTGTTTCCAGTGCCTACTAAGTGCCACATGCCAAGCTGCGTCCTGGGGCTCAGAAGTCAAGGAGAACGTTCTCCAGGGATCCTGTGTGAAGTGAGCCTCGGATAAGGTGCTAATCGCTTTATTTTCAAGGAGAAAGTCCAGGCTTCATTCTGCCTGGAAAGGTCGGGGGTGGGTTCTGGGAGAGACGTCCGAGGCTGGGTAGGCTGGTCAGGGTGACTGCCCGTGGCACTCTGCAGGGCTGCGTGACAAAGCACAGCCCTACTGAATTGCAGGGAGGGGGCTTCTGATCCAGAGGCGGAATTTGCAAATACGCCTGGTGGGATGACACACCCTCCCCTCCATCACAGGGACCCACCATCCACGGAGAAGTCCCCGCCCCTTCCCTTCCCTGAGCCGTGCTAATTTGGGGTACAGAGAAGGCGGGGTTGGTGGTGAGGTTTTTCCTAAGTGTTTATTCAGCTGGGTTGGGGTGATATTGTTGAAGTTTTCGCTGGTCCCTGAGATGCCACTCTTTGATGACTTGGCGATAACGGGGGGAATTCTCTGGCTAGACAATTCCTGCGAGGAAAAAGGCCTTTCTTGCCCCCTGTGCCAGTGTTGCAGGCACGAGACGGGCTTGCAGACTGGACTGTGTCTGAATTCCTCCCTTAGCGTTTTGAGCTGGAAATGACGATCAGCTTGGCCCTCTTTCTCCCTTCTCTGATCAGCCCGTCAGCTATGCCCACCTGCAGCCCCATCCCACCCTCAACAGGTGAGTTAGTGCAGCCGGTCCCCGGGGATCCTCCATCTGGCTCCTCACTCTTGGCCAGGCGGTCCGGAGCCCGCAGGGAGCCGATCTGGCGGGCACCCTGGGCGCAGTAAGCCCTGGTGAGCACTCGGCCAGACCTAACGTGCAAGCAACGGCCCCAACTACAGAAACCGCTCGAGCTCATCAGCATCACATTCCACCAGGGCAGCTCCTCCCCTTTCGAGTTGAGTCCCATTGACGAAACAGGGGTCCCTTGGGGAGTTCTTCTGTTTGGTTTTTGGGCTAACACATTGGTCAGCATTTTCTCGGCTCCCCAGGGTTCACGGGGAGATGCGGATGGGGCTGCCTGGCTGCCTCGACACCTCCTGCCAGCACAAGCCTCCTGCTCGGTCAATGCTGGGGGGCACAAGTGAGCTCTGACTCCACGCTGCCTGGCGGGAGCATCACTGACCTCATCAGAGATGCAGTGTCCTTTCTGTAGACAGGATGCATCCCTTTGCTAAGTCCTTTCTATGGAGGGTGGTATTGGAGAGTTTCACATTTGTTGTTTTTATTCTTTCCCTGATCTAACATCGGCTGCATCTGTCACTACTTTGAAGAACTGGAAAAAAAAAAAAAAAAATCTGAAGATCTCAAACTCTTTACAGAAACCAGCACCTCTAAAGTCTTCTGAGACTCTTGGTATCCTTCTGAGCTGAGTCAGGCGACGGGAGAGCAGAAGAGTAAACACGAATGGATAAGGGGGCTTCCCAGGTGGTGCTAGTGGTAAAGAAGTGCCTTCCAATGTAGGAGACGCGGGTTCGATCCCTGGGTCAGGAAGATCCCCTGGGGGAGGACATGTGCACCCACTCCAGTACTCTTGCGGGGAAATCCCAAGGATGGAGGAGCCTGGCGGGCTACAACCCGTGGGGTCGTAACAAGTTGGACACGACTGAAGCGACTTAGCTCACATGCACAAACATGGATAAAGTCCTTTCACGCCCTCCAAATGCGATTCTAGGTATTTGCCCATTTTTGTATGGCTTCAGTGTTTAACTACAGTGGGGCTCATTTTAAAACCGCCCGACCCTGGATATTTGGTGTTTACACACCCAGCTGCGGGCCAAGCCATCGGTGTGCGGATTATTCTGAGCACCGAAGCGAGCAGCCTGGATGCACCGCGTTGGACTTTGTCCTCTGCATGACCGGGACGTAAACAGGCGTGCGGGCAAGGAGAACTCGGCTCACACAATCATGATTCACTTACCAGTTGCTTGGAAAGGGTAGGGGGATTCCTCAGGCTGAAGTGAGAAGCATACACTCCTATTCCCCATCTGGGGTTTCACATGTTATTTTTAATTTTGATTTTAAAGCCACTTGCCAAATCCCTGTATATAAATCAATGGTCGAAACAATTTTAATGGCTTCAAATCGACCTAACAGACCTTCTGTTCTAGCTCTAGGATATGCACTGGATTTAGTTACAGAAATGTGCTTATAACCTGCTCAAAATTTGACAGTGCTTTCTGCTTTGGGAACAAGGCTTGCAGGCCTGAAGACTCCTAGTCTCCATACTTCTCAGCCATGAGCCCAGGGCTCAGATACCATGACTCAGGACGTGGGGGAGATACTGTTGAGAGGTAGCCCTCCACCTGATAAGCCAATTTCCATCCTGGAAATTCCAGCCCTCGTGTGTATGTCTGTGTGTGTGAGCGAGTTTCCATCAGCGTCTCACACATCCCACAGAGGGGCTCTTAAGAATTCCAGCAGCAACAAGAGCACTAAGTGCCACCTTTTGGAATGTCAGATCTCCAGGATGGACAGAAGTATGTACTTCTCTAGGGCAGGGCATGTGCTCCAGACGTCTCTTAGAGGTTGAACAAGTTTCAGGCTGAGCCTCGGCATTCTCTGGAGAGGACCTGGGCTCTGGAACATTCTCAAGACACAAATGCCCTCCTGAGGCTCTCAGATGAGGAGTGTGTAAAGGGCTATGTGTGTCTGTTCCAGCCCCAGTTGCCCAAGCTGAGAACAAAAGCTCAGACCAACCACTGCCCAAGCCAAGCCCTCAGGTCCAGCCCTGATTCCGTGACTCAGCACAACTTGAAGACACACCAGTGTCCTCTTGTCAGCGCCTTAATAGAGATGACGTGCTTCCTCCCCACCTTCACCCACCTCAGGAGTCTGCCCACCACCCTCGCAGAGGGCAAGCTAGCCCCGTCCAGACCTTCAGCTTCAGGGTCTCCAGGACAGCGTGCTTCCACCCGTCAGGGCCAAGCTCTCTCCGAAACATCAACCCATTGCTTGTTAGTTTCCCACCTCGGTCCCCGCTGGGACCCTGGTGCAGAGCAATCCTCCAGCAGCAGCGCCCCCTGAGCCCCCTGCGGGCCACCCAGCATCTCAGGGGGAGATGCAGCTCCGGGGCCTGGAAGGTCCTGCAGAGGCCCTGTCCTTGGACCAGCTGCGTCTACTCAGCAGAGCTGGCCAAGCGCTTACCCTGGCGTGAACGTCCTTCGTCTCAGGGCAGGCAAGAGCTCAGGGACCAATGGGACCAGGGATGCTGCAAGGACTCCCAACCTTGGAGAATGTTTGAGTCTAATCTTGACGTCTCAAAAAGTGCTTCGGGGCGAATGGAAGTGGTTTTGAAAGATGGAAGTGAAGTATAAGTTTGGGGAAGTCAGAGAGAAGCAGCCTGAACGTAAAGAGCCCAGTAAACCAGGAACATCTCTGTGCTGCCTCTGGAGGAGATGAAGGGCAGGTAATATCCTTTCGACAATTGGGAACAAAACCTGTGCTGGCAAGGAAGGAAGGGGGCAGGGAGGACGGATTGGTATTGAGGGGAGGCTCGGACACAGCGTCAAAGAGGCAATCCCTCCACGCTGGATAAAACGCTGCTCCCTCCAGACCCTCGCTACTCCCCCTGCTGTGTGGATGCCTCATCGGCACCGCCCTGGTGCCGCTCAGGACCGCAGACCCCAGCCCAGGGTTCCAGCAGGTTTCCAGGTCAGCTGGATGATGGGCTGGCTCTGAGAAAGGGGATTCGCTTGGAGACAATGAGCCATCTCTTCATTGGAGCAGTAACTGCTATTTCCTGCAGGGTCAAGGGCCCTGCCTAAGGCGGACCCAGGCATGACCATCCTAGACACGCGCCAGCCCTCGACATCTTTTGAACCCTGCCACCTGGGGCGTGCTCAGAGTGGCTCTGAGCACTCAGGACTCAGTTCAAGCTTATAATCAACCACAGGGCCAAAAATTTCAGTTCTTTTTTCCTTAGTCAAAACATCCTTTTGAGACTCTCTCTTTCTCTCTCTTTTTTTTTTTTTTTTGCTGAATTTTGCGCTGTTCTGAATTGGTAGCCAGCATTACTGTGCTGATTAGAAATTCAAGGAATTGGAAATGACTTGGATCGCTTAAGAGCCAACTGGCAATGTAAAGGCATAAGATACATTCTCTAGAGACCTTGGATCATATTCTACCCAAACGGAATGTAACAGATGGTTTCCAGGGCAACATGGAGAGCTCTGAACAAGAGATTTCTTAGTGAGCTTTTTACATGGGAATTCTTTTCTTTGGAGCCTTGTCTGAATCTTGGCATCACTACGCTGTAGAATGATTTAAAAATACATCTATTTGCATGGGCTTCAGTTCATCCGAGAGACAGCCAGATCACCCCAATGCATGGTTGAGATTCCCGGGGAAGCTTTTGTGTCTGAGAGAACAGAAGTCATGGAATGTTCTAAGCAAAGCCAGGTTCTAGCTTCCTGAACCAGGCGTCTATCAGATTCAAAGAGGGAATTTCTTGCCTTGAGCCACCGGCTCCCTGGCTTCCAGCAGAGATGGCTCTGCCATTTGTAACTGGAATGCGGGGAAGAGTCGGAGTGCAGATCCAGAGTGGCAGCTGCAGGATTAAGGGAACACCCGGTCCCACTTGCGGCTGGCCCTGCCTCCTGCTGGAGCAATCTACTGGCATCAGGAGAAGCCAGTATCACGCTGCCTTGGTCAGGGATTGTGCAGGACTGAGCAGAGAGGAAAAGCGCTCCTTGGCAGCCTGGTGAGCAGTAGGTGCCGCTGCGCAGGTATCTGGGGAATAGCCCCACTTCCAACATAGACAGAACCGCTCAGCACCACGCCTCCCAATGCCAGATATTCAGGACACTTAAAAATAGGCTCAAACAACCACTTGAACGTCAGAAAATAAAACACACAAATGACTTAGGCGCTTTCAGACCAGCTATTTCTCAGCCACCCGTGTGAACCACCCATGTATATCAAGAGAAGAGAATCCATGGACGTGCACCCTGCTGTCTGCAGATGGGACGCTCTTTAAAGTTGATGCCATACATACAGACGGAAGAAAAAAACGCTCACCATTGTTCTCAACTTGCGCAGAAGAACTGAGTACTAATCAGTTATATGAAGACGTGAGAACAAAACTCATTTGTCCTGAAACAAAGAATATTCTGTCCTCCACCTGTTCCAAGAAACGTTTTGTCCAAGAAAGCCTTTTTAAGCCAACCTACCTCCAGCCAAAAAGAGCAAATCTGGAGGGAATTTACAGATATTTTACCATTTGATTGCCCCCAGCACTCAACTGGAGCTTCCTGTATGGAGCGCTATTGAATAACCCATTCTAACCGACAGAAAAGACAAACATTCCTTTCTGTTAAAAAGTAATCATCTTTCACATTTTAGGTAAAAAAAAAAAAAAATTTTACAAGTCTTTGTCTTTGTCACAAGTCCAGGCAAGCTGGACTTTCTAAAATTATCCTTCGAATCCAAAAAGAGGGCCGACAAGGAGAAAGCCAACTTGGGAACACAGTTCCCAGTAAAGTTCTATGACTTTATCAAAACAGGAAATATAAGCCATTTCCGCACATGCAGCTTTAGAAATTAAGGAAATCATTCCAACATAGTATTAGAAAGACAGGGTATATGGCAGAGGAAGTGTGGAGCGCAGCCACTCCACACAACAGAACTCTCCGCTGTAAGCCGGGCGGGAAGTCCAGGGAGTCTGGCTGCCTTTGTCCAAACTTTCAGGGGCACCCAAAATGTACACGGTGACTCTAGAATGGTCCTGAGATCGTTACCAGCCGAAAGCAGTGGAGTACCTGATGGACAAAGGGGTCACCCATTTAGATGAGCCTCCCCAGCAGGCTCTGACCGAGTACCAGGGAGTGTGGTGAGATCCCTCCTCCTGGGCTGGGGCTCTGGGGGAGGCAACAGGGGAGGACTGATGCCGAAGCCGAAGGTCCTGATGCGAAGAGCCAACTCACCGGAGAAGATCCTGACGCTGGGAAAGACTGGAGGCAGGAGGAGAAGGGGAGGACAGAGGATGAGATGGTGGGATGGCCTCACCGACTCAATGGACACCAGGAGTTGGTGATGGACAGGGAGGCCTGGCGTGCTGGAGTCCACGGGGCTGCAGAGTTAGACACGACTGAGCGACTAAACAGCGTCGAAGTAGGAGAGGATGCTGTGATGGGAACCGGGAGCCAGCCAGGATGACGGCAGTTCAAGGGGAGATGCTGGGCACAGGCCTTTCAGGATGCGGTCGTCAGGCCTACATGTGCTCACTTAGGCTCACTCGGGTGTGTGGGCACCTGCGGAGGCCACTGCTCCTCCCCGCAGCCTGGCAGGCCCGGGAGGTGCAGCCCTGGAGGCCCTCACCTGCGTCACAGCAGCAAGCCGCCTGTGTTTCTACCTAAAC
Source organism: Connochaetes taurinus (assembly GCA_006408615.1). NCBI lineage: Eukaryota > Metazoa > Chordata > Mammalia > Artiodactyla > Bovidae > Connochaetes > Connochaetes taurinus. The sequence goes on from SJXO01002128.1 coordinate 184,018, forward strand.
CTGTACACTTAGATGCTTTCCGGAGCATGACCAGCCCTCTTCTCCACCTCCTCTTTCTTCCCAGGTGACTCAGAGGCGAGGTGTGTTTTCCTAATAGAACTTGCCATCAACAAGACAGCGAGTGGGCTTCCCAGAATCCGCCTGCCAATGCAGGAGACGTGGGTTCCAGGCTCGGGTCGGGAAGCTCCCCTGGAGGAGGAAATGGCAACCCACTCCAGAATTCTTGCCTGGAGAATCCCAGGGACAGAGGAGCCTGGTGGGCCATGGTCCACGGGGTCGCAAAGAGTTGGACACGACTGAGTGACTAAACAATAGCAACAATCGACTAGACAGCAGAGGCAGCTGAACTTCAACGCTGGTTCGGGGCCGACCGGCAGGGCTAAGGCAGAGACCCCAGCAGCATCTCAGGAGCTGGACAAGACAGGGGCGTGGCTGGCAAACCAAAGGCCAGAACACGCTTCCCCAATACCGCTTACACGTGCAGTGCGGAGAGCAGGCTGCGGACAGCCGCTGCCCTGGGGGTGAGGAAGCCCCTGCGGGTGCCTGCAAAGCTGGGAAGCGCAAAGCTGGGAAGAGGACGCCACAGACGGCAGCGTCAGAAGAGGGCCCGGGTGGAGTCCAGGCGGGGCTGCCCCCTCCCTTCTGCTCCCCCCCCACAGGATGGGCTGGTGGGGGCTACCCAGACCTGTGGGGTGACGCCGGTGCTGAGGCCCCCGGCACCCTCACACCGAGGGGTCACGGAGACAGGCGCAGGCCTTGCTGCTGGCTCGGAGCCCCAGACGGCGGCATGGGAGTGTGAAGCAGCCAAGGCTCCCTGAGAAACAGCTTGCCCAGGGCCAGAATGATCTCAGAGTGCGGGTGGGCCCACTGCAGGTGAAGGCAAGCGGGCCGCCTGGCCGAGCGAGGGCGTCTCCCATCACACTCCCTCCACCCCCCGGCCTCGCCTGAGACAGGATGCAGGGGCCCTCACGTGTCCCCTCTGCTGGGGGCCTGGGTGGGAGGCGCTGCTGGCCTCTACGCGGGCTGCTCCATCCAGAAGCATCCCTCCCGCTTTCCTCTCTCATCAGCTTCACCGGACGCGAGTCCAGGCTTCCCTGCAGCTCCTCCATCCTGGTGCACACCCAGAGATGACTCATCTCGCCCAGCAACTGGATACGCACGCAGAGAAGCACCAGGGACATGGAAGGCAAGTGTGCTGCTGTGATCAGGAACCAGGGACCACAGAGGCTAGGGTGAGATGGGCAGTGGGCTCGACCGGCAGCCTCAAGAGTGGGTGCAGGCCCAAGAGGGGCTCCGCAAATGGGGCTGATCCCACCTTGAGGCAGGAAGGAGGTCCCGCCCGGAGCACGGATGGCCTCCACTTGAAGGTGCTTCTTTGCATGACCTAGGGTCCAGCTCACCGGAGCTCCGGCCCCCGTTTACGTCTGCGTCCTGTCCACGTTCTGGAATCTGTCACCAGCGCCCTGCTGCAGCTACGGTCTCAGCTCCTACAACATCCGATTTATTTTCCTTAACCATGTTTATGAATCTATGGCTCAATTCTACGTTGAACCAGAGCTCATTCCCTTGATTCCAAAAGTTGCTCTTGAGCGCTTCCCTAGATGTTGACTTATTGGATGAAACAATCTCAAAAGTCTCACGTGGAACGGGATCTTTTTCTGGTCCAGTGTTTGGAACAGGTCGTCCAGGCCTCCACAAGAGCCCCTCATCGCCAACCCCACTCTCAGTCTCCCTTATCTTCTCCTTGGCCACCATCACTGCACGGTGGCCGGGGCAGTGCCAGTCTGACCAACGACTCAGGCAGGCTGGCTGTGTCTCGGCGTCAGGACACCCATCACTAAAGCCCGTCTTCCTGATGCCTCTGATGCCGCCACAAGTGTGCATACTGTGAGAGCCCGTGTGCACACCGGCCGCCTTGCAGGAGTTGGTGCTCAGGAGCGCACGCACACACACACACATGCACACACATGCGCGTGCACACACATGCATACACACATGCACACACACACGCACGTGCAGGCATGCACACACACACATGCACTCACACACACATGCAGGTGCGTGTGCACACAGGCACACACACACACGCAAACACACACGTGCACACACGCGCGTGCACACACACACACACATGCACACACGAGCCCAGGCGGATCGATGCTTCTGTTTGAAATCATTTGCCTGCTGTTTGGGTTTCCTTGGTGGGTCCGTCAGTAGGCCAATTTCTGGAAGTCCCCCTCCCTCCATCCTTAATACAGGTGGTCACCATTCTGGCTTTTATTAATCACGCAGGCCCTGTGTTCATTCACGGCCGCTCTGACAGAACACCAGCCCGGGCGGCTTATAACCGGCAGGCCGGTATTCATCCCGGCGCTCGAGGCTGGAAGTCCAGGATCAAGGGGCGACTGGGTGCCTGTTTTACCCACAGCCAGCTTCTTGCCACATCCTCACGTGGCAGGGTGGGGCCTGAGAGCTCTGTAGGCCTCTTCTGTTAAAGACTTTTGTCTCCATCGTGGGATGCCCTCCGGAAGGCCCCACCTCCTAATACCACCACCCTGGGGTTAGGACCTGGGGAGGAGGCACAAACACTCAGAACAGAGCAAGGGGCAGGGTGGGCGCGTGCGTCCTTCTGCGGTTAACCCTCTGGTTTCTAGCCCACCCGACGCTCCAGTGACAAGACAGCGCGCTCTGTTTCCACGTCCTCTGCTCCCGACTCTGCCCTGAACCAGCTGAGCTTCGCCTGAGACCAATGGGCGTGTGTCCCGCCCCCTCCCTCCTCCGTTCCCTCACTCAGCTCCGGCCGAGGGCTTCGTAAAACATCTCCACACAGCAGTGGAATGTCAAGGATCTTCAGCGCCTGAGCGCGAGCACCTCTGGGTGCCCATCCTCCCTGGGAACGTGTCTCTGTACAAACTGTGCCTTCGGCCTGGAATTCTCTCCCTCCTGCCTTGGCCTCCCCATCTGCAGAGCTGAAACCTGGTCTCTAGAACACACCAGCCACTTGCCCTCGGGGTCAAGCAAGTCAAACTCCTGCAGATTTCACATCTTGGCCCTGCCCATTCTTTGTATGTGCTGGTGTTTCTGCTACAACGTAACATGGGACTGTTTTCTGAAAGATCCCCATGTTCTGCAAAATGACACCCCAGGCGGACAGAGACTGCAGAAAAACAAGGCTAGTGGCAGGCCTGGGTAGCTGCGAACCAGGGAACCAGGGTGTTCTGTTCAGTCGCTCAGTCACGTCCGACTCTTGGCGACCCCGTGGACTGCAGCACGTCAGGCCTCCCTGTCCATCACCGACTCCCGGAGTCTACTCAAACTCATGTCCACTGAACAGTGACGCCATCATATACCATCTCTCCCGCCTCCAATCTTTCCCAGCATCAGAGTCTTTTCCAAGGAGTCAGTTCTTCGCGTCAGGTGGCCAGAGTACTGGAGCCTCAGCTTCAGCATCAGTCCTTCCAGTGAGTATTCAGGACTGATCTCCTGTAGGATGGACTGGCTGGATCTCCTTACTGTGCAAGGGCACTAATGCCACTATGTCTAATCCCAGTAGAAGTAAGAGGCTGGCTGACCAGACACGTCAAACTCACGTTCAGTCAAGAAAGAGAAAGTGTAGGCCGCTCCACTGTGTCTGACTCTCTGCGACCCTCCAGCCTGTGACCTGCCAGGCTCCTCTGTCCATGGGACTCTCCAGGCAACAGTCCTGGAGTGGGTTGCCTGGCCCTCCTCCAGTTCAGTCAGGAAGGGCTGCACTGAGTGCAGTGCTGTGTCGTACAGAGAAGCGAGGGCAGCGGTCTGATGGAAGCGGAAGGCGGGAGGCGTTAAGAGTGCTCAGGAGAGAGAACAGCAGCCACTGGGCAGAGGCGGGGAGGCCCAGGCAGCGGGCGGGCCCGGGAGGGGAGCCGAGCGAGAGAGGCGGGGCCCCGGGGCCTCCAGGCCGGAGGGGAATTCTGGGGGAGCTCACTGTGCACCCAGGGCTCATCTCGCACCCCACCTCCTCCTGCTCCTCCGTCGCCCAGTGTGCCTCCCAAAACCTGCCCGACTGACCCCGCTCCCCTGACACCGTCCTCCTCCTGATCAGCAGCTGTCCAGGCGGCAACACAGGCCGGACTGCAAGGCTCTTCCTCCCTTTTCCTCCAGGCTTCCCTGCTCAGGAGGGATGGGGAAGCCTGGCATGGGGCAGTCCGTGCGGCCGTGCAGAATCAGACAGGACTGAGCGACTGGAGAATAAAAACAGCTCCTCCAGGCGCCGGTGCTCTCCTCCGATCAATAACAGGAAAATCGGCCACATGGAAGACTATTCTGGGGACTTCCCCGGCAGTCCAGTGGTTAAGACTCTGAGCTTCCACTGTAAGGGGCACAGGTTTGATCCCTGCTCAGGGAACTCATATCCTGCAGGTCGTGTGGTGCGACCTTTAAAAAAAAAAAGACTGTTTTTGGTGAAGGCTAATGCCATTCGGTCATTTTCATGGCCTGAGGGATAGAGTTCTGTGTCTTCTGTCTTGGAGTTGAGGAAAACAACTCATCAGGAGCTTTTAAGAGGCCACCCATATAATTATAGCTGGAGGTGAGAACTCTGTGTACACACGGTAAAGAGTCTCACAGGTTATATTTAGAAAAAATGCCCTAAATATTTATGAGCAACTCTGTTTACGCCTTCCTCAGCTATGAGAGAGAGTCTACCGAGACCTCATTCAGTGCAGGCATCAGTTCACACACCACCTACAGTAAAACTTCATTTATTTATATAGCATGTCGGCTCTTGGATCTCTGGCAATGAATAAAAATGTCTATGTTGTGAGAGTTGGCTATGAGTCCGAAGGGAATATTTCACATTGTTCTGAAGAAATGAAGTGGATACATCTCTTGAAGCAATTTATTCCAGAGACCCATGCTCAGCCTTAGAGCTTTGTCCCAACCCCTCCCTCCGTGACAAATTTGGGGGGAAAAATCCGAGAAGAACAGGGAGAAAAGAGACTTTGCAATGCCTTTTCAGAATACAATAAGATTTCTGTTCTGCTTGGGCGGGACCGGCCCAGGCAGGGCAGGTGTGGGTTCGCTCTGGCCCACGAGGAGCTCCGGCAGTCTGCCTGGGCAGGCTCACGTCTGCATCTGAGCGGCTTCATCTCAGCGACCTTGATGGCTCCCTGGATCAAAGTCTCGGGGCTCCGGGCCAGTGGAGGGTCCACACTAAAACCGCAGCCGTTCCACATACCTGCTGGCCTGACTTCTGGGCTAGAATTTCTGAATTTTTGCCTTGCCCATTCTCCTACACAAACCTGGCCAAGGTGATCGCATCTGGCAGCTTCTGAGGCCGTGTGATACTCCTTTGCATACTAGCAGCGAGGTAGGATTCCTCTGCTATGAGCTTAGCAGCTTTCTCTTCACGTTGGCGGCTCCGTGAGTAAAACCTACGCTAAGTCACCACGGAACCACCTACCCGGGCCAGCAGCTCTGTGTCAGGGTCCATACAGAGGCAATGATGCTATCTGTGTGAGGATCACCCATTTGGGTGTTTGTCCACTTGGATATTCCAAGAGGGAATTTTCAATCCCATGCTTCCCTTTGCTCCCCAGCAGGCTGTTGGAAGTTTTAATCTCAAGCTTCTGGGCTACAATCAGGGGACACGTACAACAGTAACTGCAAAATGGATCCATCAAAGAGTAAACCTCCCTGGACTCGGTTCACACCAAGATTGACTGATTTTTTTCAATTTTGAAAAAAAAGGCGCGATCCATTTATCTCATTTTATTTTAGGTTGTGCGGGGTCTGCCGCTGCTTGGGCTTTTCTCCAGCTGCCTGGCGCGTTCTCCAGCTGCTTGGGCTTTTCTCCAGCTGCGGGGAGCGGGGCTTTTCTCCAGCTGCGGGCGCGTTCTCCAGCTGCCTGGCGCGTTCTCCAGCTGCGGGGAGCGGGGGCTTTTCTCCAGCTGCGGGGAGCGGGGCTTTTCTCCAGCTGCGGGTGCGTTCTCCAGCTGCCTGGCGCGTTCTCCAGCTGCGGGGAGCGGGGGCTTTTCTCCAGCTGCGGGCGCGTTCTCCAGCTGCGGGCGCGTTCTCCAGCTGCGGGGCGCGTTCTCCAGCTGCGGGGAGCGTTCAGTTTTCTTGCTGTGGGGGCTTCCCCAGTTGTGGTTTCTGGGCTCTGGAGCACAGCCTCAGAGGCAGTTGCCCAGGTTCAGTCGCCCTGCAGCATGTAGGACCTTCCTGGACCAGGGATCGAACCCATGTCTCTTGCGTCGGCAGGCGGATTCTGATTCACTGTGCCACTGGGAAGCTCCAGACCGAGTTCCGGTGCTGCCCTCCGTTGGTGAGGCTAATTCAGAATTAGATGCACACATTTCAAGGACTGGGAGCCAGTTCCGTCTCGCGGATGCATGGTACAGTTAATCCAGTGTTTTCACCCTGAACTTCACCTGGCAAGAGGGTGAGGTCTCTGCGGGCCCCGACAGCCCCACGACTCTGTTGGCTGGGCGTCAAGTGGGCATGCGGTGCCCACTGGGACGTGGCCGAGGGGGTGCACTCTTGTGGTACCCTGGCTGCAGGGAGGGCCTGTGGCTGTGAGCCCCACCGTCTCCCTTGAGCCTTGCAGTCCCCTCATCTGCACATGGGTAGGCCTGCCACCCCAGCCTCGCGGGGTGCTTGCGGGGAAGAAAGATAAGCCTTGGGCATGAGCTCAGCGCAGCGCCCGGCACGTGGCAGGAGGTGATGCTCCTTGACCTTTGTTCTGTGTCACCCATGAAGGGGAGGTGCCGGCTCATCTCCAGGCTCACAGTTCAGATCCTAGGACACAGTGCCTGCGTGCTTAGTCGCTCATTCGTGTCTGACTCTTTGCGACCCCGTGGACTGTAGCCCGCCAGGCTCCTCTGTCCATGGGATTTCCCAGGCAAGCAAACTGGAGTGGGGTTGCCACTTCCTTCTCCAGGGGATCTTCCCGACCCAGGGATCGAGCCTTCATCTCTTGTGTTTCCTGCGTCGCCAGCACATTCTTCACCTGCTGAGCTGTCGGGGAAGTCCAGGACACAGAGAGTGCCACGTTTTCACTGCTTAGGGAGATGGCTGCTCGTGCAGACACTTGAGTGTTTGAAAGTCTGCATTCTAACAGCAGGCATGGAAAGCTGCATCCATGCAGAGCTCACAGGGTTAAACTAGGGGAGGTGATATTTTAAGGTCCATGTACCATCAATTTCCCGAAGTTAAGATTTTTGAGAAGGAAACATTTCCTGAGCTAACTCATCTTTAATAATGGAATTCTTCTTTTTATTCAGCGAGTAGCTGGCAGAGGCACAGCTTAAGCAGCTCAACTCTGCTCATAGTCGTACCCAAGGTCAACCGGCGAGTCAAGGTCATCTGGGACGCAAGCCAAGACCTCCTATTCTCTTTCCGTCGCTATGAGCCCAAGATAAAAATTCATGAATATTGTCTGAGCCACAAGGCCTGTAATTCCCCCATGTATCAAAAGTGCTCTTATCATATTACAAACAACGAACATGCTGAGACTGTAAACATCCCCAACAGTGGACTTCCTCAAATATTTTCAGTGATGTCATCGGGCCCTTCTTTCATATCCGTTTTTATTATGCTCCTGTCCTTTCAAAACAGAGTGTGGCCCACGGTGCAGCAAGAGCCAGGAAACATCAGTCCTCTGGCAACCGGACTGACCTGGGGAGGGGGAGAGACGGGAGAGTCCTCACGCCCGCGACGGAGAGGAGAGGTGCCCACCAGACACAGCACCTGGGTCTGGACACCTGGCCCCTCTCTCCCAGCACACAGACCTGACACTCTCGCCCCGCTCCCCAGGAAGTGGAGCGCTGGATGGTTTTCATCACCAGAGAGATGCTCCTCCCGAATGTCTTCCAGAAACATCTTTGAGCGCCTACAGCCTGTCATGCTCACTGAGGACCAGGGGTCCGCAGGGGACCAGGCAGAGCCCTGCCCTCGGGAGACGAGGAGCTCACCAATAGACACTTCACATCACCACACCAGCTCTAACTGGATTGTGAGCAAGGGAGTACATGGGCGCCGATGGGCACGCAGTTCTCACCAGGATTGCTGTGCTTTCGCCTTGAGTTTTGCTTGCTTATCTGCACTGTTTCAGTGGACCTGCCTTCCTGATTAAAGTATGTTTCCAGTCGTTTACAGATGCCAGGTGACCTGTCCACCTGGTAACCTCCTGCTCTTAGGAGCCACAAAGAAGGCTGAGTGCCAAACAATTGACGCTTTCAAACTGTGGTGCTGGGAGGAGTCTTGAGAGTCCCTTGGACAGCAAGTGGATCGAACCCGTCCATCCTAAAGGAAATCAGTCCCGAATATTCACTGCAAGGATTGATGCTAAAGCTGAAGTTTCAATATTTTGGCTGCCTGATAAGAAGAGCTGATTCACTGGAAAAGACCCTGATGCTGGGAAAGATTGAGGGCAGGAGGAAAAGGGGGTGACAGAGGATGAGATGGTTGGATGGCGTCACCAACTCAATGGACACGAGTTTGAGCAAGCTCCGGGAGATAGTGAAGGACAGGGAAGCCTGGTGTGCTGCCGGCCATGGGACTGCGCTATGACTGAGCGATTGAACAGCATCAACTTAGGAGTCAGGCCCATGCTCACATCCCCAGGGACCGGCTCTCCAGCTGATGGGTTTCCTGGTGTGTCTACAGAAGGAAAAGGTTCACAGGTGCAAAGTGGGGGAGGTAAGACAGAGCTTCGGGGGACAAGGTTCAGGAGGGCTGACAACTGCGGTCACTCCATGAACTGGTGGCTTAGACACGTTGATACCCAGGAGTCCAGCTCCAGGACAACGCTGGCCATTGCTTCCCTTGGACAAACACTCCTGAAGTGGAACAGCCCTGCTTCTTTGCCGACGCCGTCACGACTCAGAGCTTCCTTTTATGCAAAGCATCAGCCTCAGGAGGAAACTCCTGCCAGGCAGAGGCCGGCTCCCTGATGTACCATCCCCAGCTGGGCACCCGTGCCAAGGCTGGCTCTTCCTCCTACCAGCTTTCTGCAATCTTTGCCCTTAATAGACAATACTTCTCTCCTTGGTAGCAACCCATAAACACCCTAAGAGATTCAGGAAGGGAGGCAGTTCTTTGAAGTCCCAGCCAGCGGTGTCCCTGAGGTCACTTAGCAGACAACGGCAGGAGAAAGGCCCGGAGACCATCAGCGGCTGTGTGCACACCCACCAGACCAGAAGCTGCAGTCTGGTATGAGATCATGGAGCAGTCAAGGACAGAGTGGGCTTGAGGAGTTTCAGATATTCCCTGTCCATCGACAGTTCTCTGCTCCTCAGAAAGTCTTCATGAATTACAAGAGTGCTCTGCTTTCTCCTGGAATTGGCCTGGAGGACTGGACTTTTGGGGCCCTGGCTGGGTGGACCACCCTTCAGGAAATGCTGCCCCAGAAACTCAGACAAGACGCCAAGGTCAGGGTCAGTGGGCAGGGCTAACCTGAACCTCATGAGAGGAGCCGAGGAGCTTACCTCTGACGTCACCTACATCCCTGGGTCTTTTGGTCACTTTCCTCTGTCCTTCTTCCTTTTATAGTGTTAGAATGATGTCTTTGCAAAAGGTTGATTTGCTAGAGTAAGAAGTCAGCCTACAGCAGAACCACTGGTTGATCTGTGGCTCTATGTATGGAATTACGTCCTTAGATGTGGCTGCCTCTGGCTCTGGGCGACCACTGGACCAAGGTTCTCAGGTTTTAAACCATGAAGCCCGGTCATCAGCCCCTCCCCCTATTACCCATCCTCAGGGGCTCCCGTCAAGCCAATGGTACCATAAACAGCCAACATGGACCCCGGTCCAATTAGGGTAAACAGCATTGCTCTTCTATACTGGGTCAGGAGAGTTCCCATAAAAGCAAAGAAATCTGATGTGTTATTGGCTTATCCAGCGTCACCCTGTGAACATGTTCAAGGTCAACAACGCTTCGGAAATGCTCAGACCGTCACTGCTTGGAGCGTCCAGACGAGCAGCAGCATGGCCCCCCAACCCTGGTTCCATCAGTTATAGTGATTTTTCCTCCTTCTGAGTCCACAGATGGCCCGATGTGGCGCTGGTACTGTGCGAGGCCCCGGGCATGTCAGGACAAACATTAGATTTTTGGAACTGGAAGCACCTGACAAGATAATCATTTCTACGGACTCCCAGACTTTTTTTGGTGAAGACCTGCTTTTTTTTTCTTAGGGTCTTAGTCTTACAGATGAAGAGAATGGTGAAGACTGAGGGCTGACAAGCACCCCACCGGTGGGGTCTGGAAGTAGCCAAGGGGTTTGAGGCTGACCTGGCCAGGTTTCAGATGCAGGAGAACCCCTGCTCTGAGCCATCCGTCACAGCAAACTGGGTGCCCCAGAGATTCTAGATGGCCTGCCCAAGATTAAACAGCAATGTGCAAGTCTGTTCTCTGTGTCTGCGTCTCTATTCCTGCCCTGCAAGGAGGTTCATCAGTACCAGTTTTCTGGATGCCACAGCAAAGGAAGGAGAGGGTGGGAAGAACTGAGAGAGTTGGGCTGAAACATATGTTTATTACCGTAGGCAAAACAGACAGATAGTGGGTGGCTGTTTAGGTCGTGTCCTACTCTCTGCGACTCCATGGACTGTAGCCCACCAGGCTCCTCCGTCCATGGAATTCTCCAGGCAAGAATACTGGAGTGGGTTGCCATTTCCTCCTCCAGGGGATCTTCCTGACCCAGGGATCCAACCCACGTCTCCTGCACTGCAAGCGGGTTCTTTACCATCTCCTGCATCTAAGGGAAGCCCTTGACAGTAAAGCTGCTATATAAGACAGGGAGCCCAGCCCGGCACTCTGTGACAACCTAGAGGGGTGGAGTGGGGTAGGGCGTGGGGGGGAGGCTCAGGAGAGAGGGGATGTATGTATACCTACGGCGGATTCACGCTGTTATATGGCAGAGGCCAACACAGCATTGTAAAGCAATTATCTACCAAGTATAATGAGCTAAAAAAATACCGAATGCAAATCCCAGAGCGCTGGGATGTGCTCTGGGTTCCTGCATCTGGAACTCTCATCTTCTCATCACGGTGATAACACACGGCATCCTCCTCCAGCGACTGAATGTGGTCCTTTTTTTCCATAAACAATGACTTTCTGCCTAATAGTTGAAAAAGAATTGCCAACTCTCTGACTCACTTAGAAACAAGTAACTGAACTCTCTCTGAGTTCCCTCTATGCGCTTACAAGCCAGTAACAGGAAAGACATCTGAAATAAGTGGCCCCATTGGCCGCCCCCGCCCCCGCCCGCGCCACATCTCCGCTGCCCCCACGGCCTCGGGGAGGAGCCTTGCAGGCTGGCCGGCGGCGCGGCGGGTGGAGGCAAGAGCGCCGTTTGCTACCTTTTATGGGGCACACGCGCTTCCAAAAACTGTCCAGCAGATATTTAACCAAACAAACAAAGCCCCAAACAAAAAGCCCGGCTTCTTATTCAACACACGACGTGATCTCCCAGCTGGAGCTGCAGCCAGGAGCTGGAGGCTGGCGGAGCCAAACTTGGGGAGGAGGAGGCGGGGCGGGGGGGGTGCCCAGACATCGGCTCAGCACCCATCTTTAGGGGGCAGCGAGCCCAAGGCTTTCTTCCTTTGGCAAAGCTCAGGCCAGCCGCTCAGGAGAGCAAAGCGCCCTTCCAGGCTGGAAAAGTCACGGATTTCCTTGACTCCTCTGCACTCGCCCTCATCTGAGGGGCCCCTTGGGCCTCACTTTCAGCCTCTCAGAAAAGACCCGCCGTTTCCACAGCTGGGAGGCTGGCAGCACCTGCCCTCCTCTGGCGGGACTCCTGGGCTTGGCTTTCGTCCTCTTCAGGGCAAGGCCTACCGGTCCACATGCCATTTCTATGTCTTTGCTCTTAGTTTCAGAATGTTAGTGCCCTGCCTCAGCACCTGTGCCCTTGGTAACACGTCCTCTTCTCTCTCTCTCACACTGGCACACATACACACACGCTCACACACACATGAACCCACACAGACACTCACACACACACATGAACCCACACAGACACACACACACCCCACTTGTTTTTCATTCCATTTTTGCCCTCTTGACCAGCTCATCACCACCTGCCTGAGACTCTCAGCTTGAGTTTTTCTTGGGGACTAACTGTCCAGCCTTCACTGCCTCAGTATTCTTTCCCCCTGTATGTTACAGAAGATCTTTTTCTCCAATTATTACAAATCAACTAATGAAATGTTTATAGACTATAAAATGCACGTAAAGTTGACTCAATAGGCATTCGTGAAAAAAGATCTAAGTTAAAAATCAGCTTAGCATGAGGAACTAGACTCAGTGTCTTGTAGGGCCCCCCTGGCAGCTCAGTGGTAAGGAATCTGCAGGATCCAGGGCTTTGATCCCTGGGTCGGGAAGATCCCCTGGAGGAAGAAATGGCAACCCACCCTAGTATTCTTGCCCAGAAAACCCCACAGACAGAGGAGATAGCGCTGCAGTCCGTGGGGTTGCTCAGACTCTCAGCAAGGAAACCAACAGCTTGTAGTAACCTATAATGGCAAAGAATCTGAAAAAGAATATAGATATGTGTCTGTATAACTAAATCACTTGATGTACACTTGAAACTAACACAACATTGTAAATAAACTGTACATCAAAAAAAATTTTTTTTTTTAATTGGCTTAGGATATAATTTAGCAATAGCCCCTCGAGTGGTAGATGGCCCACTTAGAAAAGCTTCCCCTGTGGTCCCAGAGGTCTGTAAGATCATGCCATTAGCTCATGAAACAGCAAGGCACCAACAAGAACAGCGAGTGGGCTACGTTTACTCTCCACAAGCACCAAAGCTGTATTTTTAACAGTTCAAGTGTTTGCTCTCTTCTAAGTTCTTTTGAACACAGCACACACAGCAAAGTACCTTCAGCCACACGAGCCCTTCCAATTCTGCCGAGCCCCGGGCTCGTCCTGGAGAGCCTCTGTGGTCAGCCACCCGGAGCGGGAGCTTTATGGCCCTGGGCTGAGGCCCAGGGTGCGGGACGTCCATGCCCTGGCCTTCCAAAGCGCCAGGCCAGGCCGAGCCTCGGGACCAGGCCAAGCGGGTTCCAAGGCAGCCCGCCCGGACCTGCCGCGAGCGGGCTTTCCTTCTGACCCCTGATCCAGCTCCACTTCCGATCCCTGGCCTGGAGCCCCGCCCGCGGGCCTGTGGCCTGGGCCCAGGACCAGCTCCCTCCCAGCCAGGGCAGGTGCAGCTGGACCTCCGTGCGGGCCTGAGTCTCCACTGCCCGTCAGCTGCTGGCCCTCACTGGGTATTTTTGGTTGGGACAACCTATCCTAAATCTTATTTTTATGATTCCAAACAGCAGAGCACAGCACCTTTTCCACTTAGCCGTGCCCGACTGCGCCTCCGTGGACTGCAGCCCCCTGTCCGTCACCAGCTCCTGCAGCTTGCTCAAAGTCCTGCACACCGAGCCAGTGATGCCATCCAGCCGTCTCATCCTCTGTCGCCCCCTTCTCCTCCTGCCCTCACTCTTTCCCAGCATCAGGGTCTCTTCCAGTGAGTCAGGTCTTCGCATCAGGTGGCCAAAGTACTTGAGCTTCAGCCTCAGCATCAGTCTTTCCAATGAATTTTTCACTGGACCAGTGGTTTCTGATTAGTAGCATCCTCATAGGTGCTTCCAAAAGTTCCAGTACCCATGCTCCCCTCCAGAACTACAGACTTATTACCCTCGGGCTGCGTTCCACCGCATTGGAAACGTACGTGAACATGAGTCGTGAGCACACACTGTGCACACACATGTCAGATGTGTGCACCATATTGTAAGGAGGGGGTGCATGAACAGATACATACAAATACAACCTCTGTTCCCGTTCCTTCCCCCCACTCTCCTTGACCCACTGAGTCATCGTGGTTGCCCAGTGCGGGCACTCACAGCAGCATCTGGGAACACGAGCTGTAGCCCACACAGGCACCAGTGTGAGTGTCCGTGGAGCACATGGGCATCACTGTGCTGCCCACAGAGCCGGTGCTTCCTCACAAACCCTCAGACAGAGCAGGGCATGAATGGCCGTCTCAGGCGGCTCCAGCTGGCTGTGTGCGTGAGACACTGACATTTCAGACGGTCGTTGGGGTCAAGGCTGCGGCTAGAAAACGCTGAAACATCCTTGGGAAGGAAGCTCCCCATAAGCTATTTGCAGAGGTGATGGTGCCTGGTGACGTCCCGGCTCCTCCTGTATTCCTCCAGCACAACTCGATGTGGATAAATGTGTGTGAGTTGCTCAGTCGTGTCTGACTCTTTGTGACCCCATGGACTGTAGCCCACCAGGGTCCTCTGTCCACGGGATTCTCCAGGCAAGAGTACTGGAGTGGGTTGCCATTTCCTTCTCCAGGGGATCTTTCCAACCCAGGAATCAAACCTAGGTCTCTCACACCTCAGGCAATTTCTTACCATCTGAGCCACCAGGGAAGCTCGATGTGGATAAAATGGGACCCGTTTTCCCAATAAAGGGACCAGCTGCGTGTTCAACACTTTACTCCACTCCAGCCCAGGGCTGGCCCAGGGCAGGGCTCAGAAATAAAATGCAGGACGCCTCCACCGACAGCAGCTTTGGGCAGCTCAGTTTCCTCTGCTGTCCTCCAAAGTGTCCCCTGCTTCAAGAAGCTTATGAAAACCTACTGTTCCACTTCATTTTGATATTCACCCCCCCCATTTTCCCTGAATTCATCTCCTTTCATGAATAGCACCATTATATTCTGCTTCCCAAGTGTAGCCCCATTATAATTCCCTGCAAGTTCATGAAAGATTGGCTCCGCTTGAGACCCACAATCAGACATGATATCAAAAGAGTCATTAGAATATTTTCCAGGAAAAGAGGAAATGGTCAACTTTTAATTCTCTGTATCAGTGTTCCAGAGTAGTGGAGGAAATAATTTGAAACAGCTGAAAGACCAAAAAAAAAAAAATTTCCTTTTGCTTTTATTTTTAAACTCTGGGAATTGACACAGATGTGAACTTTCCTAGTTTTTATTTTCATTTATCTCAGTTCTAGGTGGAAAGGTAGTTCAGAAGGACGTGAGTACAGGGAAAGTCAGACTGCGTTGCTAACAGTGGTTAAGAATATTCTTATTTTTGCAACGCACGGTAGAAGTGAACACAAGGCAAGGGACAGACAGATGGACGGTCCAGGCCCCTGAGTCCCAGGCTCGGTCCCTTCCTGCCTGCTCAGCTGAGGACAGGGCTCGTGGGCCGGCTCACACAGAGTCGGCCCTCGGAAGCGGAGGGGCCCGGTTCTCAGAAGAGAATGTTTCAGCATCCTTCCTGAGGCCTTTCCCCTTGTATGATACTTCTTGCTACATCACTGAGACTAAGCTTTATATGAAAGCTTGCACTCTCACTTTTCCTAATGTTTAACATTTTCTCCTGCTACTAGAGGCTCTTCCTGAACAAAACATCTGCGATATGCTGGCCGCATCGTACTTGCTCCTGAGCCATCACTTTGCTGACAAAGGTCCATCTAGTCAACGCTATGCTTTTCCAGTAGTCAGGCACAGATGTGAGAGTTGGACCACAAAGAAGGCTGAGTACCGAAGAACTGATGCTTTTGAACTGTGGTGTTGCAGAAGACTCTTCAGAGCCCCTTGGACTGCAGGGAGATCCAACCAGTCCTAAAGGAAATCAGTCCTGAATATTCATGGGAAGGAATGCTGCTGAAGCTGAAGCTTCAATACTCTGGCCACCTGATGGGAAGAGCCAGCTCACTGGAAAAGACCCTGATGCTGGGAAAGATTGAAGGCAGGAGGAGAAAGGGGTGGCAGAGGATGAGATGGTTGGATGGCATCACGAGCTCAATGGACTTGAGTTTGAGTGAGCTCCTCGAGATGGTGAAGGACAGGGAGGCCTGGCATGCTGCAGTCCACGGGGCTGCAAAGAGTCGGACGCGACTGAGCGACTGAAGGACCGCAGTGCGCGCTAGTCACCGTGAGCGTGGCCGCGGCGCTCTGCACGGAACTTCCCCAGGTTCCCAGACTGCGCATCTACGCCAGAGGAAGTGAACCTGTTCACCCCGCGAACATCTCGGGGGAGAGAGATGTGACCACGATGGGGACAGAGAAACGGAACACTCCTCACCTCGGGAGCCGAAGCCAGCTCCCAAGCGTGAAACCTGGATTCCACTCACACCGAAAATGTGCGTGCACAGAATGCAGCCACGGGCCTCCCTGGTCACTCAGGTCACGATTCTGGGGTCTAAAGGAAGTTTTCTGAACAGAACTGGGGACACAACGCAATGCCTCCAGGCGCACCTGGGGCAATAATGCTCATGAAGGCTGAGATGCAGGCCACGCCCGGTGCCTGAGCAACAAACACACTCGCAAACAAGAGCTGCAGAAGCTAGGTCTCTCTTTGAAGGTCAAAGTCCAGTGCTGGCCCCTGACAAGCTCTCAGGAAGGCCTACCCCACAGCTCAACCTAACAGCATACGCTACTCAGCTCCAAAAATAGCACTGAAGTCTGCATTTGTGGCAGAAGCATTTATGAGCCTCTGCTCTGGGCAGGCCGTGGGCTCGGCACTTTGGGGACACACATTTAATGCGCCATGCTCCCCAGGCTCGGAAACCTGACGCTGTCCCGGGGCCGGTCAGAGCCAGGGGAGTGGGCAGGGGAGGGGGCCACCACTCCCTTAGTTTCCCAGCCTCAGCTTCCTCGCTGTAACGGGAGGATCCATTAGCTCTTCCCGCACAGAGGGAGGTGACATGAGGCAAGGGCCGTCGGGCACTTGGCCCAGGGTTGAGCGCAGATAGGACTTTGACGCCACTGCATCTTAACAGTTATGTGTAACCACCACTTACGGCAAAGCAGATGTGACTGTCTAAGGGCCTTAATAAAAGTGCAGACAACTGGCAAGGAATTCAGAGGTGGGAGAAATCATGTCACAATGAACAAGCATCCTGTATGGGTGCCACATGCCCAAGGCGTCCACGGGTAGATAGAGTTTTCCAGGCAGGGGAGAGCGACCTTCAGACCCAGAAGGGGTCACCGACCACCGGCAGGAGCCGGCTTGCCCGGGGGCTGGGGTGGGTTGAGACTTTCTAGACAAGAAAATGTACTTCCTGTGTCTGGCCTCAGAATCATTAGGACGAATTTCCCTTTCAGGAGCACGACTAGGGCAGTACGGAGGGCTGTGTCCATGATCTCCTGGGAGCAGGTAATCAGGGTCTCGGGGAAAAGGGAGGCGCTGCTGGAGGAGGAGAGCGCCCTGCCCGCGGCGCCGGGGAGTGTGCTGTCTCGCGCCAGAGGTGGGGTCCACCTGCATCCTAGAGCAGCAGTCAACACCCATCCTCGAGCAGGTAGGAGACGTTTGGAGGAGAAGAAAAGTGCTTCCAAACGTCGTCCCCTCTGCAGAGAGTTAGAGGAGAGTTGGGTGCGGAGAGAAGGGACCCGACATGTGTGCAGGAATGCCCCCTCTCTCGGGAAGGGAAGAGACTCAGCCACTCCCAGCCTCACCATAAGCCCATCAGGAGGCCCTGGGCTCAGTCACGCGGGCTGGACCTGGGGTGGGGGTCAGGGCTGCGACAGGGCGAGGAAAGTTGTCGTGTTGTCCAGGTGCCGAGAGGATCTTACGAACAGAAGATAAACAGTTGTCTTTCTGTGATGGCGTGAAGTACATTTCAGCCCCCGGATGGTGGGTAAGGCAGAAGGAAGTGGACGGTTGCCATGGAAACATTCTTCCCAACGACAGCCCCAGGAGCCACTGAACCGCAGCTGCACCCCTGGAGTGGTCACGGTCAGAGGTGGAATGTGGGCACAGCTGGTGCAGAGGGGGAGTCTTCCTTGACTTCCAGGAGTATTTCTGAGGGTGATGGGTAGACCACAGGCGCACCTACAGTCTCCTCCACCCTCTACCTTTGGGACACATCCTTTCTAGAAATGAGTCTTGTTGGCTCCTACGAGAACCCCAGCACCTCTCACACCCACTATCTTGCTGGCTCAGAGACAGGACTTACATAACTACTGTTGGAATGTGGACTTCTGGAAATACCACTGTGTTCAGGTAGTGATGAACTTCAACGGAGCCCAGCTAAGACTTCACCGTTGCTGGAAGTAAGGACTCAATTGAAAACACTGCGGATGTGAGGAAACATTGCAGGCCAGCCACGCAGGAGCCCAGGGGATGCTGGGCAAGTCACTGCTCACCTTTCACTACAGCTCGCTTAAGCACGGCACAATACGGTCCAAACAGAAAACTAGTTATTTTATTAAGAGTGAATGTATCAGAAGATTGGGTAGACCCATATCTCTGTGAGCCCAACTTTTCTTGCTTTCGATCTGCCAGCGTTTTCCTTAAGAACACCATCGACATTTAACACTCCACAATCAACGCTCAAACCCAGGAGGATAGAGAGCAGGCGGTGCAACAGCGCTGTGTGAGAAAGCTCTCTGCAGCAGGCACCGCCACGCTTATTCCACAACGGCAACGACAGCGCTGGCTTGCCATGTTCTCGCCACTCCTGTGCTCCTGGCTTACTTCTCTCTGCATTTGAATCATAATCTAGATCTGATTAAAGAAGAGTCAGGCCTGGAAATGTTTTCCTATGACACTTTCTATTACATGATAGTCCAGTAAGCTATTTTGGGAATTGTACAATCTTATTTTTTTATTTTATTAACAATGTTTAAGTTGAAATATAGTTGATTTACGATGTGCTAGTTTTACCTGTACAGCAAAGTGACTTAGTTACACATAAGTTGACTAAATGGACAACCTAGAAGAAAGGGACAAATTTTTATAGGACGAGGAAGAAATAAAAAATATGAACAAACCAATTATCAGTAAAGAGATTAAATCAGTTATTTAAAAACTCCCAACAGAAAGTCCAGGACCAGACGGCTTCACAGGTGAATTCCACCAAACATTTACAGAAGAGTGAATACCTATCCTCTGAAACTATTCCAAAAAAATTGCAGAGGCAGAAACACTTCTGAACTCATTTCTGAACTTATGAGGCCACCACCACCCTGATACCAAAACCAGACAAAGATATCATAAAAAAGAAAACTACAGGCTAATATCACTGATGAACACAGACCCAAAAATCCTCAACAAAATATCAACCCCCAAAATACATGAAAAGGAGCATACACCATGATCAAATGGGACTTACCCCAGGGAAGCAAGGACTTTCCCATATCTACAAATCAATGTGATATACCAACCAACACACTAAAGAATAAGAACCATATGATCATCTCAACAGGTGCAAAAAAACCTTTCAATAAAATTCAACAGGCATGTATGATAAAAACTCCCCAGGAAGTGGGCATAGAGGGAACATACCCTCAACATAGTAAAAGGCATATACGACAGACTTACAGCTAACATCACATTCAACAGTGAAAAGCTGAAAGCATTTCCTCTAAGATCAGGAACAAGATAAGGAGGCCCACTCTTGCCATTTTTATTCAACACAGTTTTGGAAGGCCTAGCCACAGCAATAAGAAAAGAAAAAGGTATCGTAGAATTTTAAAGATGAACCTGGGTTCTGAAGAGAGTTTGTGTAAGTTCTAACATCCATGTCAATGCCCACTGGTGAAGTATACATAATATGTAGGGGCTTAGAAAACATTTCGTGGCTTGATATTGCTAATATATTCCAGACAGTACCATAAAGCAAGAAAGAAAAGGCACAAGGACTCAAAAGGAAGACGTGAAGCCATCATTTGCCGATAACACGAGTGTGTCTCTGGGAAACAGAATTAATGGGTGGGATCAGGCAAGCACTACCCATAAAAAGATGGTGAAACTGGATTAGATTAAACTTTGAGGTGCCAGCTCATCAAAGGATTTCATTTGGAGAGAACCACAGAGTGGAACAAAGCACTTCTAACACATGTAACCAAACAGAGGCTTGCTTTTAGAGTAAAGAGCTCCAAGTCAGGACAAACATTTTCTCCTAATTTTCAGGAGAAAATTAGGCACAGTTCTCACATCCATGATCACAGGAGAGAATAACCAAATGGCCAGTAAATACACACAAATCTGCCTGACCTCATCAGTAATCAGGGAAGTATAAATACTGGGGGAGTAAATATAAGATATCAAATTCTTCTGTTGGTTGTTTTGAATTAGTTCTTGGAATCTTGCCTCATCCCTACTACCGCCCTTGGTCTTAGAGCTCTGTGGCTGTAAGCAGTCTGAATCTGAGAGCTGCTGGGCACATCCCTGCCCACCCTCTCCTCACCACGCCAATCAGGGTCTGATGAAGGAGGGTGGGGTGTGAGTTTGGGTGGATCAAGGCACTCCAGCCCCACAGATTGCCCAGTTGTGGCCTTGCCCACCATTGACAAGTAGGGAAAATTATGACTTGCCCTTCTTTTCAACAACATGGAAAGCTTGAAGATGAGTAAGATACAAAATTGCTGCAGAAAAAAAAAACTATCGTGGAGACTTTGGGTAGGTCTGCTATCGCTCAGGTCAGCTTGTTCCTGCCGCCGTGTTGAGCAACGAGAAGGTGAGCCCCAAAGGAACCCGGGACTCTGCAGTTCAACTGTCTTACGTCAGCAACTTCAGGCTTGTTGTGGCCTGGCATTATCACACGGGGTTTTCAGCACGTTTTAGGTCCAATATACAGTGTTCAAGCTGACCTTTGGAGGATGATTTAAGAGCTTTGGGATCTTTCTAGAAGAAAACAGTATCAGTACGGTTCCTTTTGTAAACGGCTATATGGAAAGAAAAAAAACTTTACCGACTCCAAGATCATCTGCATACCAGGGACGACTGAAATAGCATTTGGACGAGGGGCTTTTTGACGGAGAAGTGAGGAAGGTGTGAGACACACTGTGGAGGAACACAGGCGCGGAAGACTCCAAGGCAGCCTAATGGCCTGACTACCAAGTTATGTAGGGAAGAAAGCAGTCAGCCAAAATAGGTCAAGACAGGGAGCCCTGCTGCCAGTTCCTGGGAGAAAACTCGTCTTAATTGCTGTTTTGGAAACTAATTGCTCTCAGGAAAAGCATCGAACAGGAGGCCTTTAATTCAAAGGAACAGGGCCAAGTCTTCCAGCTCTCCGGTACCCAGAGGGTACAGCATCCATCCATCCACCGTGGTCAGACAGGACCACGCGGCTCAGAGCAGGCTACAGGGCAGAGGTGGATGGCCAGGGCCGGAAACCCGGGCAAACAAAGAGATGCACTTTGCTTTGAACCATAAGAAAATCCCAGAGATACTGGCCTGAGATGGTTTCAGGCGATTCTCGGAGTTGCCCAGATGAACTGTGAACGAGCAGATGCGGAGTCTCAAAAGATTTCAGGGGATTTGGCCCAATCAAGCTGGCACGGTGGCTGGGAAGGGCTCTGCGGGGTATTGTTCCTGCCCCGACCCCCGCCTGCAACACCTCCCAGCTTCATTCCAACTCGCCACCCACGTCCACAGCGAGCCACCCAAGTCAAACAGCGTGTTGCAGCAGTATCTTTCCACCCTCGGCCCGATGCCGCAGCCCCTTCTAAACGCTGACACGCCAGTTGTCTGCTTAGTGACCGTTATAATACTGAAAATTCCTTTATTTAGCTTGCTTGAGGGAAGTCAAGCAGCCATAAGAGGGACTTGCAAAACAACATCAAGTGCCATCCACAGTTAAAGGGGCCACGGAGAGCCTTGAAATCTTTCGTGGCAACACACAGCACCCATCTACTTCACGAGAAAGTCCTTATAGGGCTCCCCAGTCCTGAAAAAGCATAATGTGTATTTATAACAAAACAACACACACACCGCGTGGGTCTGGCAAGTTGCAGCCATATACTGAGTGCCTTTACCACCCTCGGGTCTGCCATCAGGAGATGAAAAGCTGGCCTCGTAAGACACCCTTTGCTGCTGGTTGCAGACTCCTCCTCTGCTCAAGATGGAAATTACACGCTTTGCTGGGGTAGGGACAGGAAATGGCTGAGTGCGATTGCTCTCTTTCCCTATCAACGTCACGGTGGTCCTAACAATCCCTCTCTTTCTTTCCTGGGGTGACTGGGAATACCAAGCGGAAATGTCCACTGAGCTGCAGGACCGTGGAATAACCGCTTGGGCCAAGCCCTTCGAGAAGAAAAGACGATCTGACGTCAGCTCCGTCACAACCTGGTGGCGTGAGCGTGTCACCGAATCCCTCTGCCTCAGCTGTAAGTAGGCTGGCTGCGCCCGGTCTGTTCACAGGGCTGCAGCGGGCACTCAAGGACAGCCTGGCTGTGAAAGACCAACGAGAGATGCGTGAGGTCAGGACCAGGGGCGCGCGGGCAGGGCGCGCCTGCAGCACCCAGGGACGCCGGGGGAGAGCCCCTCCAGAGACCACGCTTTCCGCCTCCCGCTGATCGCCTTCTGTGTGTGCCCTCTTCAGAACCACCAGCCCTCACCTGCCCCTTCCCCCTGCTTCTCCCTATCATCCAGGACTTGTAAGAAAGCCTTGGGGATGTTAGGAGTCTCGTCTCAGCCTTCTGGATTCTCCGAGACAGGTATTCTCAGGAATTTAGGCTTTCTAGCATCAAGAAATCGAAACCCGAGTTGACTCCAGGTGGTGTCCATGATGGGGATTGCTCTTGTAGCGCCTTACACCCCTTTAAATTTAGTATCGCTTTCAGACCCCTGGCATTTAGAAAACCGAATACCCCAGGGACTGAAGCAGCATCAGAATTGACTTGATCAAAGGTCTAGACTTCCTGCATCTAACTTGCTTCTGCAGTTTGTCCAGGTGAGCACGTTGCTTTAATCTCTTGACTTGGTCATGGACTTCCACACATTGTGCTGAAATAGAAGAATTTATGCTTGCCGTAGTTTATGGGACCTCAGTGGAGCAGGCGCTTCGTCCCGTGATGTACTCCTCTGCAGATCAACGGGTTGGACTGGGTAGAATGTTCTGTTTACCATTTCCAAAACAAGCTTTCAGAAACAGTGAATCATGTAATTTACTAAAAAATGATCTAATATATAAAATGACCTAATCAGTGAAATTAGATGACAGCATTCTTTTACCAAGGCTGGCACTGGGCTAGGGCTTGGGTTCTCGATTCTACCAGGACCTGGCTGTGTGGTTACAAGCTGGTATCTGCACCTCTCTGGGCCCCAAACTTATCTTTAGGAGAAGTTTGGACTAACTGATTCCTAAAGTCTTACCTGTCTCTGACCTTTGACACCTAGGATGACTCCCTACACAAGGAAAATGCCCTCATATGTCATGTTTCATAGAGTACAATCATCGAATTCAACATGGTGTTAGCACACTGAATTAAACCTATCTGTACCTTCAATTTCTTCTGAAAGCCCAGTGCTTTATCTTCATATTTTGTGAAAGAAAGGAATGAAATAAAGATAATAAAATGCTTACTAGGCAAGTCTCCACTTATACTGTTTTTGTTTCACTGAACTGTATCAGCCCAGTTTGGCTCTTCCTCAAACTAGAGTGAAAATTTGGACTAAGTTTATTTAATGGAGCAGCGTTAGATTGAACAGGAAAAAATACCTGAACTGAGGAATGTTGGAAAGAGAAACAAAATTATACTGATTTGAAAAAAAAAGAAACAAGTCAACAATCCAGCTAAGAGGTCCTGGCCATCACATAGAGGTTCTTCAGGATGGTTTAAACAAACTGATAGCACTCATCAGAACGAGGGCTTCACTGGTGGTGCAGCCAGTAAAGAATCTGCCGGCAATGCAGGAGTTCTGGGTTCCATCCCTGGGCCAGGACGATCCCTTGGAGAAGGGAATGGCAACTCACTGCAGTATTCTTGCCTGGAGAATCCCATGGATAGATTGTGCAGGTAAATGAGTGCTCCAGAAGTGCCTGGAGATTTGTTTTCTTAAGTGGGTTAAAGATCTACCAATTAACTTTTCCAGACTATCCATATTAACTGAAAACTTGTCTATAATTCACTGAAGACAAAGTCATAATCATTAGTCTAGGTGAAGGAGGTTTTGGTACACAATGTATAGTTTATAATTCCACCATCACTTAACAACCACTTAAAATATTGACTCTGTTTCGTAAGTAAAATTGCAGGGAAATGTTACAAAAATCTATTTAGACTTCACTCAGTCTATGGGAAAATAATAATTTTGGTGTATGTGGCTGGGAAAGGCAGTTTACACTCACAATTTTGTTTTAAAGGGTAAATTTTTAAAAGATGATGGCCAAGAGGGCAAATGTCCCTAGGAGCCAGCGCCTTAACTAATGATGGAAACAAAATTAGCTGCGAGTGGGTCACAGCAGGGGAACTATTTCTCTGGGGGGGGCAGTTAACGCTCCAGTGACACCCACAGAATGAATTCCTCTCTTGAAACAACAAGAACCAATGACTCCAAGCTGAATTTCTTTGTTTTTCATTCCAACACCCCATCTCCAGCTCCTCACTATAAAAAAAAGTGCCCAAAAAACAGATGACTGACAAGGACCTACTGTGTAGCACGGGGCCTCTACTCAATATTCTGCAATAACCTGCAGGGGAAAGAGTCGGAAAAAGCAGAGGTGTCTATATATGTGCAAAAGCTTCGCTCGTGGCTCAGACGGTAAAGCATCTGCCCGCAATACAGGAGAGTCGGGTTTGATCCCTGAGTTGGGAAGATCCCCTGGAGGAGGAAACAGTGACCCACTCCAATATTCTTGTCTGGGGAATTCCATAGACAGAGGACCCTGGCAGGCTACAGTCCATGGGGTCGCAAAGGACATGACTGAGCAACAAACACATATGGATTAAAAAATACAAACTGTGGTGTGAAAAATGCCTGGGGCTGCTTGAGAGGACCATTCTAAGGCATTCTCGGTTCTTTGTCTCTTACTGGCAAGAATCAAATAAACGCAGGACGTGGGGCCATTCTGACTCTGAGATGGACTGGCCAGGATGCTGGCTGGGTGGTGCTTTCTGGCTGGACGCCAGTGTGGTCAGGGATGTGGGGAGAAGCTGCCTTCACTATGTAGAGCAGAAGCCTGTGTGTGCTGAGCCCTGGGCGGGGGTGGGGTGTGAGTCCCGAAGCATGTGGACAGAAGGTGGCCGGTGCGGGGAGGTGAACTAGCCCATGTAGAGTGGCTGCTGAAGCCGAGACACGGTTGCCACGAACCCTCCTGATGGAACCCACCGAGGCTGAAACAGGGGTGCCTGGGGAGAGAGCCCCCGCGGCTGGGAGGCCCCAGTGCGGTGAGAGTGAATGCATGCATGTTGGGAAGGCACAGGTGTCTGAAGCTGAGGCTCTGCAAGTGACTATGGGAACGCTGTCTTCAGCTTCTGGGGGCCAGCGGGGGTCTACAGTGAACAGGACTTCACCAACAGCCCAAGCTTGGAATCTGTCCATGGTCAGCCTGTTCTGGGCAGAGGGCTCAGGTGGTTCAGCTGGCTTGTGAGCTGCCATCTGAGGCTGCGGGTTCCACTGATTTGTAAGCAAGAGCTCGGCAATGAAGCGAAGACCCTGTGGTCCTCATGTTGCCACAAAGATTAGTTAACAGACTAGGAATCAAGACGCTGGATGTAGATGGAGGCCTGGGACATTTCCCCAGGGCCAGAGTCACGCAGGGAGCAGCTGGACGCCACACGGGACGGGGAGGAGCCTGAGAAGGGGCCCGTGTGAATGGGGTCGGTGAGAACTCAAGTAATCAATGTCCGTGAACAGCCGGCCTGAGACACGTCCTGGAACTGAGCGCGCTGGGGGGCACTGAGGAGTCTCTCTCCACTGGAAAGCCTTTGGAGCTCCTGCAGAAGCTCCATGACTCGGGGTGCAGAGGGACCCGGGGGGGCACTGTCCCCAGGGACAGTGACAAGCAGGGACCTGGTCAAGATCAAGGGGTCACTGGTTGAGTTTGGAGGAAAGATCAGTAATCATGGCACCTCCGTCTTTCTGTTAGTTGCTCAATTGTGCCCGACTCTTTGCGACCCCATGGACTGCAGCCCACCAGGCTTCTCGGTCCATGGGATTTTCCAGGCAAGGATACTGGAGTGGTTTGCTGTTTCCTTCTCCAGGGAATCACAGCACCTGTGGGGGTGTCTATTCTACACCAGACACTTTATATTGCTTACAGGGTTCAGTCCTTTTAACAACTAGCTGAGAGAAGGTTATAAGTTCATTTTGCAGAGAAGGAGAACAACGCCCTGAAGAGCTAAAGATCTCACCCAAGGTCACAGGTGAGGCCGTGGCCCCTCACCTCTGGGGGTGGGCAGGTGTCACCCGGGCTCTAAGCAGACGACTTAGAATGAGGCTCTGGGAGGGGACACCTGGCCCTCCTCCTCCACCACGTGCAAAGTACAAATTCTGTACCTCGAAGGAGACAGGAGAACCTTCAGGAATACAGAGTCTCAAGGGCAGATGAAGATGCGCTCAGGGACCACGTGATCAAGTCCATAGGAAGGACCTTCCCGCAGCTGCACGGCCTCAGTGACTGCACAGATCAATGGTTCCCTACCTTCATTCACTCATCTTTCAAAGTGGTTTCCTTTGCAGACATCTGCCTGACAGGTCTGCCTGCTTAATCTCTGCTTGTATCGCTAATATATGCTTGTTCTACATGGAATTTTCCAAAGGACTCTGCCGGACAGATGCTTTCACTAGAGACGGTCGGACGCATGACTGACCATCACTAGGGGAGATCAGGTGTCGCTCCACGAGGAACAGAGCTCCTTGAACAGCTCAGAGAGACAAGAGGCTGGAGAGGGTGTGCTGCCAATGTCGTTTCAACAGGAAACAGGCTTCAAGCAAACCCTCTGTGACGCAGGAGTGCTGTTTTCTGTTTTTAATACTTGACTCTAAACAGTTACACTGAAATATGTTGACTTTTGATCAGTATGTACACTCACTGCTTTAAATTGTTCAAACGATGAGCTGAGGTTGATGGTGTTAAAAAGACCTTTTTTTTTTTTTTTTTTTAAATCAGGGATAGATGTGTTTCCATGAAATAGGCCACAATGCCCCCTCTCCCGGCCCCTTCCCTCCCCACACAGGCTGTTTTTGCAGCACTCAGGGTCAAACTCGCTCCCAGGCAGGACGTGACCCCAGAGGCCTCAGCCAGCCCTACATGTCAAAAGATAAAACGCTTTGCAAAGAGAGAAATTCCTTAACTCTCTCAGAGAACAGAAGATGAAAACGATCTTTCTTTTATCCATGGCTTTCCAAAAACTGCCTGTGCAAGCAAGCGAGTGGAGAGCGTTTCTGTTTTTATTGCTGCGCGTTAGAAACTGGCAGGACCTTTTAGAGGCAAGGGGGCCTGGGTGCACATTCTCTGGACGGCAAGCAAGTGGCAAACAGGCCCAGTGAAGAGTCACAGGACCCTGGAGACAGCTGTCTAAGACTTGCTACACAAACTGTGGTCCGTGGATCAGCAGCAGCGCATCACCTGGGAGTGGGTTAGAAATGCAGGGTCCCAGGCCCGGCCCAGACCACCGAGCGTGAATCTGCAGAGTCTGCCCAGCCCTGCTCTGGCCCAGCTCCTCTGACTCCAGCCGGGATCTCAGAGCGGCATTCCACGAGCTTTCTGTGGACTCTATGTCAGGGACCGACATTTCCAGGGGAGGGGGACTTCCCGGGCATGTCCCCTGCCCCCATCAGCCTCTCGATCCTGGGCCCAGTGGGGAGGCGGTCATGGGGCCAAGTTCAGTTATCACTTTGATTGATAAGCGGGGGTTTGAGTGATGCCCTCCTCCCAATCTATGGGACCGTGTGGTTGGTTCCCTTTCCACATTCTTACCCTCGACAGAGCTTCCAGAAGCATAAAGGAGGCCATTAGCCAACCTTCTCTGCCCCGAAGAAAAAGCCCAGCTCAGCCTGCAGCCCTCGCTGGCCGACTGCGTGCCAGGAGACAGCTGGCACTCTGTCTTGCAGAGGAAGCATATTTTGCATTAGTTTGCCTTTGCAGATAAGCCGACGTCTGTCCACCCCAGTAGTTTTCATGCAGCAGTTCAGATCGAGTGGAGCCGCCAAGAGTGGCGCGCGCGTCACAGCTGCAGGTGCACGCTTCTGACGGACGTGCCCTTGGCCCTGAGCTGGGTGACCTGTGCTGGGGTTCTGAGCAAAAAGTCCCCGAAACACTGGGCATCGGTTCTGACCAGGACTCCCGCCTCCCCCAGCCTTGCTGCACTCCTGCAGCGTCTGGCTGGGCTGTGAGTCAGATCCCAGCCCCCACGCTTGACCTGCACTGGGCACTGGGCACCGGGCACCCGTGACTATGTCCCTGCAGCGCACGGGGCCCACGCTTAGGTTCGGCAGAGGGCAAGCGCCCCTTCCTTGGGAGTTTTCTCAGGCCCTCTGCCTGCGCCCTCCCACCCCACCCACGGGCTCAGAGGAGGCAGGTAAAGCCACGCTTTTGTCTGACTTCCCCTCTGCTTCCCTGACCCTCACTGTGTAAACCCTGCGACTTGTCATTTCGGAGGAGCGAGTATCAGAGAGACATGATCAACACCACTAACGTGCAAGAGGAAAAAAAGCCACAGCAAAATGGGTGCCAGGCAACCCGGGGGCACCTTGTGCCAACACGTGATATGGTCCCCAGCAGGTGGCTGCTTCTGGGACCACTCCTTCCTCTGGGTGCTGGGTCACAGCCTCCTGACCAGTCCCACCCAGAGAGTGCAGAGGAGATGATCTGAGCAACCAGCGAGCCTCAGACAAGCCTGTCTTTGGGCTCCTAAACAGTGATGTGGCCACAGGCCCTCAAACTCCACCCCAGAATTCCCGGGGATCAGCCTCGGGTCTTCACTGGACCCACACCCTTGTCCGTTCGCGTCTCTCAGAGCGAGAGACCCGCAGCGGGGGCACAGAGCTTGGGCTCAGCGTGCCAGAGACAGGGAGCCCGCAGGACTCACTCTATCTGGGAGTGATCAACACGGTCCGGAAACCAGGACCCACTTCCAGAGGGACACACTGAGCCAAGCAGAAGGGGGAAGACCAGTCTCAGAGACCCAAGTACAGAAGCTGGGCCCACGTGCTGCTTCTAAACTTGACACGAACCACCGAAACCCATCAGCCAACAAAACAGAACTGAACTGTAAAACAACGCCTTAGAAAAGTACAGGAATATTATTTAGCCTCAAAAAGGAAGGAAATTCTGACACAGGCTACAGCATGTTTGAAACGTCCAGACGTTATGTTAAATGAGATCAGCCAGACACAAAGAGACAAATACTCTATGACTCTACCAACACAAGATGCCTAAAACAAGCAAACTCAGAGAAACAGAGACTAGAGCTGGCCAGGGGCTGAGTGAGGGGAGGCAGGAAGGGGCTCCTGCTCAATGGGACAGAGCTTCACTTTGGGATGATGAAGAAAGTTCTGGAAATCAGGCAGACTGCGCAACAATCTAAATGTTCTCAAAGCTTCTGAATGGCATACTTGAAAATGGTTAAGATGGTAAATTTTATGTCATGTGTGTTTTTATCACAGTTCTAAACAAGCACACAAGCAGCATGGGTTTGCAGTAGAGAGACACACAAGAGGCCTGTGGTCTCACTAATGAGAGCATTTACAAGAGATTAGTTTATAAACACTACATGTGTAGTGTATGTGATGT
Source organism: Connochaetes taurinus (assembly GCA_006408615.1). Taxonomy (NCBI): domain Eukaryota; kingdom Metazoa; phylum Chordata; class Mammalia; order Artiodactyla; family Bovidae; genus Connochaetes; species Connochaetes taurinus. Next base: position 213,461 of record SJXO01002128.1, read on the forward strand.
ATGAATCACGTGTCAAGGTTTTGTTTATTTTTGGGAAATTAATCTGATTTTTACCATATGACATGCTTAGCAAGAATGAAGAGCTAAGACAACTTTTCAATGTGAGGAGTTAAAAAAAACAAGAAAACACCTCATGGAGCCTGCCTTTTTCCTATGGTTACCCTTAGAGACTTTAGTTAATTAAATCCAAGGAGGAAGAAAAACCAACACGAAGGCGAAAATGTCGGCAGAATAAACAGCCTAAGTCTTCTGCCCTCACTCAAGAACTAGGAGGATCAAGATTTTGTCAAAGGAACTGTAAAAAGGAGACAGACGATTCTACAACTGGGTGAAATGTAGGTATGGATGTGTGTGTGTATGTTCAGAGACTCAGTCGTGTCTGAGTCTTTGCAACCCCATGGACTGTACCTGCCAGCCTCCTCTGTCCATGGGATTCTCCAGGCAAGAATACTGGAGTGGGTTGCCATGCCCTCCTTCAGGGGATCTTCCCGACCCGGGGATGGAACCTGCTTCTCCCGCAATGCAAGAGGATTCTTTACCACTGAGACACCTGGGAGGCACCGTACAGACGTATAGCCGCTCTTAAATAAATTTCCTTTCTTTTGGGACACTGCGCTGGCTTTGCTCTCACTTTAGTGCACACAGAACGGATGGCCCAGGTTTGACTCTGCTTGCGGAACAAGCCTTTCTAAATTTGAAGCATCACTGTGGTGCAGACAGACATTCCCTATTCTGGAACTTCTAGACAGGAGTCAAGGAGCGTCTGAACTGCTTTTACTTCCTAATTAAGGAATTTTGGGTCTTAAAAAAAATCCAGAGTGAGCATGACTAACCTTCCTTCCTTCCCCCTCTGGAGTACAGTAATTCATTTATTTCTAGAACATGACATTCCAATTTCTAGAGAACAAACCGCTCCCATTGAAAAGCAAAGAAAGTCCTCGCCAATCACAGTGCAGGAACTCAGACCCACCCACCAATCACAGTTCAGGGGCTGAGGCTCATCCACCAATCACAGCTCAGGAGCTCAGGCTCCCCCGCGAATCACAGGGCAGGAGCTCAGGCTCACGGGCCAATCACAGCTCAAGGGCTCAAATGCGGTGCCAATCCAACCACAAGGCAGAGCCAGGTCCAAGGACCGGGTCACCAGTGGCCAGAGGGGCCTTGGACCTCATACAGCAGGCTGCGCCTCAGGCCCCAGCGCCTGGGTCTGCGACTGGCCGATGGCTGAGCTTCCGTTTTAATCAAGAACAGATCTGACAACTGTATTTTTGTTCCTGTAACTGAGGTTTTCTGGCTCCTCAGAAAATCACTTGATAGACTATGAGGACTACATTCTCCCTGGAAGCCGCAGGAAATCCTTTAAGGCCTGGAAGGACCGCGACGTCTCAAGCCCCCAGGGCCTGTTCCTCCTCTGTGACGGTGGGAACCAGACCTGTTCCCTAACATCATTTCAAACACGGATGATTTTTGCCAAAATTGTCATTGTGGTTTTAAACTGTGCAGCATTTTAGAAATGGGAGGAAATTGAACGTGTTTGCTCGTTTGCAGTTTCACAAAAACCAAGGCAGACAGCCCCCAGATCCCCGCACCGTGTGGCTTCACGAGCACAAGCGCATTTCCTTTTCAAGTCTCTGACATTTCGATGTTGATAAACAGACATAAAAACTGATATCCACACACACTGGCATAAGGTATACAAATCATTTCAGGCGGTTTGCTGTGAACATTCCTTGTTTTGCATCGGGAAGGGGAGGCTGGGCCATAAAAGCTGATGACTAAGATGAAGGAAATCCTGTCTGAGCTAAGATTGTCTTGGAGAGGAGGGGTGGGGCGGGGAGGGAAGCAGGCAAACCTGGTGGGGGCTGGTAGGAAAGGAAGGTGGTTTTCAGACAGGAAAGGAGAGTCTCAGGCCCGTATTTGGACAGTTCTGACAGTTAGGACCATGACCAAGTAAGGAAGAAAAGGATGGGGGTGACCATCCCTCTGGGACTTCTCCCCGGACTCTTTCTGTCTGAGGCCCCCATGGGCCGCGCTCACCTGGGCGCTCCGGAGGAAACGGGTGGGCGGGTGTCCAGCTCACCTGGCTGTGGGACCGCGGCGTGAGCCAGCCCTGCTGATGCCTGTAGGCGAAGGCTGGGGGCGGCCTCTGCCCCTTAGAGGACCACATCCTCTCCTGAGGCCCTGGGTGTGTCTTCTGTGCCACGGTGCCAAACCAAGGCCTCTAGAGCTTTCCTGCTTTGTTAACTGATACTTGGATCTCAGAGTTCTTTGAACAACATGTTCTTTGTAAGTCTTTCCATTTGTTCTGGAAATAATTTAGTCACACCTTGACTTCACTTTAATTAAAATTAACATTCTTCGCTTGGCAGGTGTTTTTCAAACTTGGAAAATACAAACAGCCATCCAAAGGCTTTGGGAAGACGCCCCGGCATCCATCTCACCAAGTGGACGCACATGGAGTGGGGCCCAGGGGCCCAGCTCAGGCTCCTGGCCTTTCAGCTGCTCCCCCCAGGCAGGGTCTCAGTGTCCCAGATGCCCGTCTGGGCAGGGACGCTCCTCTCCTCCGCCCCCCGGGCCACGCGCAGGGCACGTGTGCTGCAGCAATGAACCCACAGTGGGTCTTCTCCCCTCGAAAGTGGGGCCTCTGTGGGCTGCCCGCTCCCTGGGGACACTCCAGGTGGCATGTTTAACATGCAAATTCCGTCAGACAGTCGGAAACGCCTACCCAAACGCATGTGTGTGCAAACACACACGTGCACATACTCAGAACATCCTCCTTCCACCACTCTTGGCCTGTTCTCCTCGGGGACGCAGACCCAAGCCCACGAAGGACTGATGCACACGGCTTGTGAGTGGACATTATCCCTAGTCGAGTCAGGTCGTAAATGATCTCACCGTGACTTGTGACATAGGTATCAACGTTCCTGTTTTATATTAATACAGAGAAAAGGAGACAGAGAAAGGAAAAGTGACCTTTTCTGGTCATGGGACTCCAACCCAGATGCTGCGATGCTCTTTAACAGCCCATGCCTGCCTACATGTAGGTGCGTGGGAACTCTGGTGAAAACATTTGGGCAGAGACATGGTGGCCAGGCAGACCCCCTGCAGGGAGCCTGGCAGCGGCCCAGGAAAAATGCAGTCTGGCATCAGGCCGCTGCTGTCCGGGGGCCCCTGCACAGCCACGATAATTTAGGAGGGTCTCTTACCCCCCGGGGTTTCAGTAAATCCCTCTCCATGCCAGGACTCCCAGTTTTCCGACAGGCTCTCCATCTGCTCTGAGAGGATGCTGTGTTTGCACGGCCCCGCCCTTGCATGGCTGCAGCACACTCATCTCCACTGCTTGCGATTTTGAAAAGGACCGGGAGAAGGAGGGTTTGGGGACTCTGTCCTGCTCAGCCCCCCGCCCGCTCCCGTGTCCTCCTCCGAGGGGCTCTCCTCTTGCGGCCTTTCTAGTCTCTGTCATCAGCGTTCACTAGCGGCTGGTCATCACACACGCACGTCAGTCCCTCTGCAGAGGGACCCCAGAAAGACGCTCCCTAGAGGCCTGCCTGACGCCATCTATAGACAGTCATTCTCCTGCCTGGGGAGTCCTCCAAGGGCCGCGTGTGTGTGTGTGTGTGTGTGTGTGTGTGTGTTTGAGAGTGTGAGTGTTCTATGTTATTTCTCCCTCTCATTTCCATATCTGTCTATCCATCTCTACATGGGTTAGTTGCTCAGTCATGTCCGACCCTTTGAGACCCCAAGGACCGCAGCCTACCAGGCTCCTCTGTCCATGGAATTCTCCACGCAAAAATACTAAAGAGGGTAGCCATTCCCTTAGAAAGGGGATCTTCCTGACCCAGGGATTGAACCCGGGTCTCCTGCATTGCAGGCAGCCTCTTTTCCGTCTGAGCCAGCAGGGAGGCCCATCTGTCCATNCTGTCTATCCATCTCTACATGGGTTAGTTGCTCAGTCATGTCCGACCCTTTGAGACCCCAAGGACCGCAGCCTACCAGGCTCCTCTGTCCATGGAATTCTCCACGCAAAAATACTAAAGAGGGTAGCCATTCCCTTAGAAAGGGGATCTTCCTGACCCAGGGATTGAACCCGGGTCTCCTGCATTGCAGGCAGCCTCTTTTCCGTCTGAGCCAGCAGGGAGGCCCATCTGTCCATCCGCTATCATCTACCTGTCCATCTGTCATCTGTCCATTCATCTATCATCCATCTGTGTGTCTGTCTCTCCATCTCTGCCAATCACCTATACACCTGTAATCATTTACCATTATCTATATTCCAAATCTGGAGAAGGAAACAGCAACCCACTCCACTATTCTTGCCTGGAGAATCCCATGGATGGAGGAGAGACTGAGCGACTTCACTTTCACTTTTCACTTTCATGCATTGGAAAAGGAAATGGCAACCCACTCCAGTATTTTTGCCTGAAGAATCCCAGGGACGGGGGAGCCTGGCAGGCTGCCGTCTATGGGGTCGCACAGAATTGGACACGACTGAAGCGACTTAGCAGCAGCAGCATATCCCACGTAGATGACAATGTACACAGGTAACATACGTATGTACCTCTTATATATCCAACATTTTGCATATTTCGAGTGTGCACACACATACCCTGTGGCTCAGATCTGCTGGCCCAGCACGACGGTGAGAGCAGGGTTAGGGAACCAGCCAGTCCTGGGCTTCACTCCTTATTGCCCTTGATAAGTGCCGTAACCTGTGTGCCTCAGTCTGCACACCGGTTAGGCGGGGTAATCAGAACTGTGGGCTGGGATCCGTCTCTGGTACCAAACGGCTGTGTTCCTCCCGTGGGAGATTTTAGCTCCCCTGGGGTTCTGGAATGCTGGAAGCTTCCTTAGGGGCTCCTCTGTCATAAGTTCATCTCGGAGGAGTCCACAGAGACCCTCGTGGGGGATCCCTCCTTTCCTCCAACCGGGAGGCAGGGACAGGGTAGGGGCAGAGGCGGGGAGGGCTGTGTGGGCCTGTCACCCGCGTCCCTCCTTCCATCAGTCTGCAGTTTCTGCCCAGCAGTTGCTTGTCAGCTTTCTTTTTTCCTAATGGACAAGCCAGAGTGGGGAGGCACCCAGGGAGCACGTGCCTTTGACCCTGTCCCCGAGCACAAGCCCTTCCCTCTGCTCACGGGGCCCATACCACCGCACAAAGACAGACACACACCCAGAAATGCTCGACACGCAGAAAAACACAGCATTATGTAATTCCCACCAGGTACCAGAAAATCAGCCTGTGTGTGTAATCCAACAACACAAATTCTTCCGTAATTCCCACATGGGAGATCACTGACCTGGGCAAAAGCAACAGAATAGGAATTTTAGGGGTGGGGCCGAAACAATCCCTCGGAAAAAATGCACATCACCCAGAAATGCTCGACACGCAGAAAAACACAGCATTATGTAATTCCCACCAGGTACCAGAAAATCAGCCTGTGTGTGTAATCCAACAACACAAATTCTTCCGTAATTCCCACATGGGAGATCACTGACCTGGGCAAAAGCAACAGAATAGGAATTTTAGGGGTGGGGCCGAAACAATCCCTCGGAAAAAATGCACATCTTTCACAGACAGATCAGCGGTTCCTTTATCAGCATGAACAGCTAGCTGCAGCCGGTGAGGGGCAGCATTTAATTGGGGGGAAAACCCACACACAGAACAACTGTATTTTAATCTAACCCTCCCTCGCTGCTCTGTGAGTGTGTTTCTCATCCGATAGGTCACTCACGTCCGGAACGGACCCTTCACTGGGTGCCGACCACGTTTCAGGCCCTGGCTTGTACGATGCCAGGCGAATCAGACCTGGAGGAAAGATGCTGAGAGCCCAACGCCTTGGGTTGCGGTGTCTGTGACGCCAGTGGAGGTAACTACACGAGTCAAGACAAACGCTTAATGTCTACAGAGGTTATGGACGATGATTTAAAATCCTGGCTCTCTAATGGTAATTTGGGCAGGGGGCACTTTAATTAGACTCTGAAAAAGGTCATTTCCAAGGGACAGATGTTCCGGCTGGACGTGGGATTCTGACATACACTACAAGGGGCCTCCGACTGGCCAGGGCAGGGTGTCCTTCACGTCACGGGGGCTTCAGGCTGCTGCAGGGAGAGACGGGGTGTGGCAAAAGCTTCAACACAGAGCTGGCCAGGGCTGCTCTGCTCCTGGGGGTGGTGACAGGGGTGAAGTGCGAGGTGACCGCCACTGGCCACTGGCCATCCTTGCTCCTGGCCCGTGACTGCAGTGGCAGCTGTGGTCACTTAATGACTGCTCCGAATTCCTCAGCCATGCAGGGAGCCTGTGGGGAAGGGGGCCTTGGGGACGCTGGACCTGCATTGCTGCTGTCCACCGAGTGTCCTAGACATGCAAGGAGGTGGGCGTGGGGCTCTCCTTTCCTCTACAGCCCCTGGGGACTCTAGCCTGACAAGCTGGTGAGCCAGAGGTGTGAGCATGGAAAGCCCTCCTGGAAACGACACTGTCCTGCAAACCCACTGTGCCATCCCGAACTCAGCAAACACCCCTGAAACCACGTTTCCCTCCACCCGCCTCCTCCCACCAGACGGGCGAGAAGAGGGAGGCCATTGTAGCTCAGCCCTGAGGCCCCTTGGAGATGCCAAGCTGTGGAAACTCCATGAAGACGCCTTTCCACCCCTTCCTGTAAAAGAACTCCACCCACTGGGGGGACCAAAGCCCTTGCCCCTGGCAGGAGCCACCTCTGCTAGATTTCCGAAGATACAGAAGGGCCTTCTGTTTGCTTTCTCTATGAGAGCACAGCACAGGGACAGGACTCCCTGCCGCTGCTCCCTGGGGCACACTTGCTGCCTCTGCACCCGCTGTGCACCTGTCTGTCTGGATGAGGCACGCTTGGAGTGAGTGGCTCGTCCCTTCTCAGTCAGCCCGTTCAGTCGATCAGTCACGTCCAGCTCTTTGCCACCCCCTGGACTGCAGCATGCCAGGCTCCCCTGTCCATCACCATTTCCCGGAGCCTGTGCAAACTCATGTCTGGAGGATTTTACTTTGAAATGAATGCTACTGGCCAAAAAGTTGCAAAGAGAGTTTGGAGTCCCCATTCAACCCTTCACCCAGACACAAGGATGTCACGTCAGCGTCTTACATAACTTCAGCCCATTTGTGTCCAAGCTAGAGGCTAACACGAGTGCGTTCACCGAATCACGGACGGTCAGTGTCGCCCCAGTTTTCCCACCAGCGTCGTCTTTCTCTTCCCAGATCTGATCCAGGGCCCACACTGCGCTGAGGAGCGCTGTCCTGACAGAAGAACCCGTGGCTTCAGAGGCAGCTCGTGGAGGACGGTGGGTCACATCCGAACAGGACACCCAGTGTGGGGTGGGGCGGGGATAGGAGACTCCAACCAGGAGACTGATCCAGGCGCCCAAGGGCTTAGGATCCAGGGGGTGTGGCAGGGCTGCAGGCCCGTCCTTTGGAATTCCCTCCCTGACCACATGCATGGGGCTGAAGAAACCAGAAAGGCTCCCTAAGATTAGACACCTTCTAGTCCTCTTTCGTGCGGGTGTGAGCTAACCCGCTTCACTCGGGTCCAACTCTTTGCGACCCTATGAGCTGTGGCCCCACCGGGCTCCTCTGTCCATGAGATTCTCTAGGCAAAAACACTGGAGTGGCTTGCCATGCCCTCCTCTAGGGGATCTTTGCCTAATCTTCTTTCATAGATAATCAGAAAAGGGACAAAAGTCACAGACCCCTGGGGAGGTGATGAAACCAGGGTGAGCGAGTCAGTCAGGCTTGTCCCTGGAGAGTCTCGTTAAGGGCGGGAGCAGCCACCAGGGCGGGGCCAGGAGGTGACCACAGATTATCTACGGACGGCAGCTAATCAGGTATCCTTCACACAAGCTCCCCCCACCCCATGCCGGCCGCAGATAAGCAGCCCCGAGCAGCATATCACAGTCAACTCTGCAGCAGCCCAGATGCCTGCCTGCAACAGCACCCCCTCTCCTGGGGTTAAGCTGGGAAGTGCGAGGGTCCAGCTGGGGGACGGGCCTGGGACAGCCGGGGGACCCCCGTCTTCAGCTCTGACTCTCCAACTGCCCAGAGTGACTGACCCCCAGGAGCAGCCCAGCGCAGACACCAGCCCCGCCTTGCAATGTTCAGTGACTGGGCTCTGGGGTCACCCAGCCCGTTAGGAGCCATGCCCGGGGGGAGCTTGGTCGCCCCCTAACTCTGCTGTGTGGTCCCTGGCCTTGAAGGCTGCCGACTCCTGCACAGAACCAGCCGAGGCCTGGGCTCACTGCTCACCCAGCACTTTCCATGGTGATCCCACCAGGTGCGGCGGGAGGTTGACTTCACAGCCTCCTCTAAAGTCCTCTCATCAAAGGTTCTTAGCTCTTTTTCAGATTGAAAGTACCAGACATTCCAAAACCACCACCTTCCGAGTGCTGAGACCTTCATTACATCATCGCCATTGAAAAGGGTATCGCTGTCACACTGCTATCTTCTGCTGGCATTTTCTCTATCATCTAATTGAAGCTGGCCACCTACTGTTCTTTTACCCTCTCCTTCAGGAAGACAGACCATGCTTTGATTTTTATTATTTTGGTAAAATCCTTGTGTTCTATTCTATAACTTTTCACTTGAATTCCACTTTCCCTGCCCCCCGCCAACTCTGGTTCTAAGTATACCCACGGGCAGTGGGGAAGCCAGGGGCCCTCTGACTGCCTTGTAGCTGTGTCTGCTCTGGGATGCTGTGACAACTCTCTCACATTATCAGCTGCAGCAGTCAGACAAGCCACGCCGAGAGGAGTGCTTTAAGAGCATACCAGGGAGCTGAGAATTTGCTTGATTTTCCATTAACAGAGGAGGAACCTTGCGATATTTCCCTTCTTCGGAAGGACTCGGGCTTTGAACAATAGGACTAGAGCTCCAGGGAACTCTAGGAAAGCTCTGCTCTCCAGGAGGCGAGCATGGGGAATGTGCGCCTTCCATTTGCCATAACTTATCGATAAGCTGATTGGAAGAAGAGAGAACCTGAAGAACAGATTCCTTCTCTTTCTCTTCTTTCCTTGGAGGGAGGGAAAGGCATGGCTGTGCAGGAGCACCCAGAGAATTTTCCAGAGCCTGGAGCCCTGGGAGGCACCTGGAAATCTAAGCTGGTGGGCAGGCGGTCTGGAGCCCAGCACTTCCTGGGGCCCCACAGTGCCTGTGTGTCCAGCTCTCCTAGCTGGCCCCTGATACCTGGAGAATCTAAGGTCCCGGCTGGGGTCAGGAGGTCAGCCCAGGCAACAGTATGTTTGATCTCTGGGAAGGTCTTTGTTCTCTGGAATTCTCCCCTCCACCCCCAGAACCGCACAGGACTGCCCTCTTCGATCTGTAAGGCTGCCATCCCATCTCTGGAGATAAGAGGCAACAGTGATCTGTGGGGGCTCATGTGCCCAGGCAACCCATCTTCAAAGTCAGGGCTGGCGGTCACTGTGGCCGCCAGCCGGGCATCCACATCCAGGCCCCGCCCACAGGCCGGGCAGCTGCAGGAAGGCCCGGCGACAGAGGGCCGCCCCCCCAGGGCGTGTGTGACCCCCCTGGGCCCCGAGCACAGGCTGCTGTGGGACCGTGGCCTTTCCTCCCATTGGACACCAGGTTGAGGCCTCTCCCTTGCTCTGGGCTCCTGCTCTTCAGAGCAGAGCAGCAGAGGAGGCAAGAGCGACTTCCTTTCCCGGAAATCAGCCGGTGCGCTTTATTTGGCTCGTGTCCGTCCAGAGCAAGGAAACTACGGCCAAGAGACCCAAGTGCTGAAACTCAGTAGTTGACTTACAGTCTGATCCCGGGAAATCGAGCTGTGGGGAGGCACCTGGGTTCACACCTGCTGCTTACAGAGAGACACCGTGGGCAAGGTGTGCTTAAACTCTCTGTGCCTCTGTTTTCTAATCTGCAAAATGGGGATAATAAGAGTTACCCTACTCAGCTAGCTGTGCTTTTCTATGAGGCTCAGATGGATTAAGGTACACAGATCTGCTCATAGCAAGTATTCAGTAAATAATTAGCCATCCCCTCTGCTAGCCATTTTCAGCTGCTTCTGCTACACAACTCTTCAAGTTACGATCAGCGGCCAGTTTTACTAACTGACATACCCCTGGGAAGACTCTGGCACAAATGGGCAAAGAAACAGGATTCTTGAGTGTGGCAGACAGAAGCTGGGCAGGAGCTGGACTAACCACAAGGGGGAAAGGATTTTTAATAAATACAGTTAAGGATTAAGGCACTATTGCAAGAGTAACAGTAATTAAAGCGAGTGGTCAGTAAGAAGATAGTTAAGTGGAAAGTCTATTGTTGAACATTGCAAATGCCATGCCTGTTGAATAATATGTAGCGATATGTCTCTAGTAAAATGACCCAGAAGTATCTGTTTTTCAGTCTAAAGCAAAGGGAAATGAAATAAACCTGTAAGGGACTCCAATGCGTTACAACCCAATACTCTAACTCAGTGGCTCCTAAACTTTAGCACCAAGTGGGAATGCAGACACCCAGGCTCCACCCCAGAAAGTCTGATCAGGAGATTTGAGATGTGGAGCAGAGTTCTGAATTTTTAACCAGCCTTTCTGGGTGCATGTAAGGGTCTAAGGACTGTCCTCTGAGAAGCACTGCTAGGCAATAAACCCTCTGGGTCCCATTGCAGGGCCAGGCAGCAGGGACTCAGATGGGTTTGCAGCGTCTCAGAGGCGTTAGGGCAAGACACAGAGGCGTGCTGCATCCCACAAGCTGGGGGATGTCCTCTTCCTGCTGAGAATGAGGGAACCCAGCTCAGGATTGAGGAGATCAGGGCAGAGCTGCCTTTCGTTCCCAGGTCTTCTGACATGGGCGCTTCCCATGTGCTGCTAGCACTGAAGAACCTGCCTGCCACGCGGGTTCCATCTCTGGGAAGATCCCCTGGAGAAGGGAATGGCAAGCCACTCCAGGATTCTTGCCTGGAGAAGCTCACAGACAGATGAGCCTGGGGGGCTGCAGTCCGTGGGGTCGTGCGCGCGCACGCGCACACACACACACGTCTGACACACATACACGCACACACACACACACACACTGCTGACACAGAGCCGTTTCTGCCGATTTTAGGCTCAGTCTCACGTAAGATTCTCGTCATTCTCTGGAAGGAAAACACTCACATTTACGAAAAGTGGTTAAAGGGCACAAAGCGGTGTGGGAGAGAGAGCAGGGCAGTGCACGCCAGGCGGGACAGGGCGTCTCCTTTGCAGGGGCCACCTGCTCCTCCTCTGAACATGTGTGTGTGTGTGTGTATCGCCCCCACTCTCAGCTCTGAGCCAAGTCTTGCATGTCATGTGTGCATAAGGATTCATAAGGGTCAATGGGCTGGTTCAAGTATCTAGTCTCTGATCTTAAATCTGGGACGTGTGGAAAGGAACGAGACACAGCCTGAGCTGGAAGGAAACTGGCCTGGAACCCTCTGGTCAAAGTCTACCGAGTTCTCTTCTGACTCCCAATCTGGGCCCTGACCTGGAGGAGAAGACGGCACAAAGGTGAGGCTCCAGGTTCCTCCCCTGGCTGGACAGCGCTGCCTCGCTCTCAGCCTGCAAAAATCCTCGGTTGTCTCACATGAGGACGGAAAAATGTGGAAATAACAGAATTCAAACCAAGCTATGAACACAGCTCTCCACTACCCAGAGTGGGGATGCCGGGGGCGGGGCGGCTCAGGGGAGCCCCCTGGACACCAGCTGCCCCGCTATTCCAGCAGACAGAGGAGGAGAGGGGAATCCAGGACCCCGGTAAGTTTCCTCGATTTTCAGTCCCACCTTAAACATCTGGGTCCTCAACTGAAAGCAACCAGCAGCCCTGCGATAGCCCACGCCACATGGAGCTCAGGCAAAGCGGCTCCTGTGACAGGGCGCAACGTCCCACAGTGCAGTCACGGCGCGGGAGCGATGCTCACAGAGTCATTTCGGAAGGCAGGGCTTGGGGGGAGGCACTCGGGAAACAGGGTCCCTGGCGGGAGCCTTAACCGCCCCGCCTTGGATCGTCCCTGGCCAGGGCTCATCTTGCAAGAAGACGGTACTTCCTGCCATTGTTACCTCTCCCAGTTTACAGGAGTACCAAGTCCCAGGTCCTCCTGGCGCCCCCCCCTCCCAAGCCCCTCATTCAAAAGAACACTCTGCCAAGGGCAGGACCCCACACCAGTTTCTAATGCCACACAGGCCATTCTCCTCCCAAGCCTGGCGCCTGGGAACCACGTGTCTGCCTGCCTAGAGGCTCTGAGGCCCAGCTTTGCTTCTAACGACAGGCTTTGCTGAAACGAGGGGAAAGGATGCGGCGGGTCATGTTTTTAATTATTGGTTCCCAAGGATGAGTTGACGCTGGTAACGCACAGGGCTGAAGGGGAACCCAAGAGAAGGCAACCCAGAGTCCTCGGGGAAGGCGAACTTTCTCAAAGCCTGGGCTTGGCACCGGCTGCCCAGAACACACAAGCACACAAGGGGCGCAGGCGCACGTGTGTACACACACACACAGACACACAGACCCACGCTCAGGTGAGCACGCACAGCTGCCTTCTGGCAAGGCTACTCGGCGACCCAACCAAGTGCCAAGACGGTGACCCAAGAGCCAAGATTCTCTCCGGCTCGCCAATCAGCCCAGAGCGAGAGTCAGGACTTACCGCCAGGACGCTCTGGGCCAGCAGCCCCACGGTCACGGCCCCCAGCAGCAGCCACCTGGGTGGGAGAGAAGAGCGCCGTGAGTGCGTGGCCCCGGCGTGGCAGGTCCTAAAAGGACGCGCGCGGGACTCAGGGGCCGGGCGGAAGGCCGCTTACCGCCGTAGGGCAGGGCGCGCCGCGGCGCGCAGCGCTCTCTCCATGCTCTCGGTCGGCCGCTCTGGGCTCCGATCCGTCCCTGCGAGCCTGGGAGGCGAGACAAAGAGGGCTCAGCCTGGCCTGGGAGGGGGCATCCTCGCCGCCCGCCTCCGATCGCAAGACGGGGGAAAGCGGAGGGGGGCGGACCGAGAGCCGCCCCGCGACCCCGCCACAGGGGCGCCGGCCCCCCAGGCCCGGGCGGGGGCCGCCCCGCAGCGGCCGCCCCGTCGCCTCTCCCCCGCCCGCTCCAAGAGCCAGGCGTGCAGCGCCGGCGGCACGGGCGCCCGCGTCTCTGCGCCCCGGCGCGCCCCGGCGTCTCGGGGCCGCTCTCACCTCGGGCCTGGCTTCAGCGGCGGCGGTCCGCGCGCATCCGCCCTCCGGGGCCGGCCTCGGGCCCGCGCGCCTGCCCTCGGAGCTCC
>SJXO01002128.1:226722-242434 GCA_006408615.1 Connochaetes taurinus
CGAGTCCGGGGACTCCCCGGGAGCGGGGCGAGAGGACCGCGCTTGGTGCGCCCCGCGCGGCGTGCGGGTCCCCGGGAGCCCGCGGGACTTGAACTCACACCGCGGGCTCGCCTGGCCGCCGGGCGCCCTCACCTGCGCCGGGCGCCCGAGGGGGCCGGGGCGGGAGGGGTGGACACGCGCGCCCCGTCCTGTTCGGAGCCCCACACATGTGCCCGGGCGTCGCTCTGGGCGTGTTTCTCTGGAGCTTTGGAGACGGGTGGTTGATGCTGAACAGTCCTGGGCCCTTTGCCTGGAAACAGCTGTCTTCTCGCTTTCCCACGACTTTGCTGTCGCCGCAGCACGCTAAGGAGCAGCGGCGGGCCTTTCTGTCCTCCAGCGTTCAAACGCTTCCAAACGCCACTCCATGAGTTTTATTAATATAACAAAAAAAAATTATAACCACGTTATATCTGAGTGTGAAACCAAAACGAAACTCCATCTATTGTTCTGTGCAGAGATTGTTTTGCTAGTTTTCGTTTCCTCGGGCTGTGTGTTTGCCCAGAAAGGATCTGGGACTGAGGCTTGCAAGAGTGGAGGCGTCCAGCTTTGGACGATCCCTGATGTGCTGCTGTTCTTTACTTTTCTTCCTTCCCCCCGAGACCTCAAGCTGTTCCCCACCGTCACAGGCTTGCAGACAGAGCCCCAGGAAGGTGTGGCTTCTAAACGCATTTTGCGCCCCCCCCACCCCGCCCCAGCTATTTAAAAATGATGTTGCTGCTTTTGGCATTTCCCACTTACTCTTTAACTGTTTCACATAATTCTGCTCTCAGGTTTTGTTTTGTTTTTTTTTCCTTAAGGAAGAATGAAGCTCACTGACTTGATTATATGTAAGTGATGGCCTGTTGCTTGCCGGAATGAACTGACAATAGGCGTGCATGCCTTGGAACTGAGTCTGGCTCTTGGCTGGCTGCTGTCATGGGGTAGGGAACGACACAGTTAGCTTCAGATTTTTTTCTTGCAGCCCAGAGGCCAGCCAGCACCCTAGTCGGTTATTGAAATGCTCTCTGGTCATGATGACAAAATACTTCCAACAGAGGCAGCTCTTGAACTCTTTATTTGGGTCTAGAGCTTCTGACGCAAAGATTTCACACTTCCAAGGAGAGGTGGCAGGGAAAGGAGAGACGTTCTCTGTTTGGAATATGAAGCTGTGTTTGCACTTGAGTTTTCCTACTGATGATATTAGCAAAGCCAAGCCCACTGTAAGAGCCGGCTTTTTAATTAGCCTCCAGTGTGAAGCAGGAGCCACTCGGTGAGTGGGAAACCAAACTCATTACTGTTGAGTTTGGGATTATTTTACTTTCCTTGAATTTTTCTTAAAGCCCAAGTGCATGTTCCTGTCCTGGTTTTGCTTTATCCTTCACATCTCATGTTATGTTTTAAGACATCTGGCAGCTGGACACCCTCTGATCACCAGTTAACTCCATGGGTCTTATCAGTTTGCCATATTTTTTTTCCTGGTTTAACCAAGAGAGAGGAAATGTATTAATATGCAAATGGCTTATCTCTGTATGAGAAAATCCATTTAAAAATAATATCTGGCTAATTTTAAAATTGGTCTCACTTTTCATGCCATCAGTAACTGTTTTTTTTTTTTTTTTAATTTTTTAAACTTACCTCCTTCCAAAGTCAACTGTTAGGGGTACCTAATAGTTGAATAATTTCCATATTGATCTGAGCAAAATATCATTTAAAAATGCATTTCTAATGATAAGAGCTGCCCATAGACCAGATCCTAATTCAGAAGCCAGTACAGTTGATTCTTGGATTGTCTGCTTCCCTGGAGTATCTGAACCTGTGTTACCTGCACTGGTACACACAAACACCACCTACTGTGTGTCAGGCACAGGCTGCCCTTTCTGTTATTATTACGCACAAGAAAGGTGTTTGGTTTTATGTTGGATCCTATGTGCTATGGCCATACTGTTCATTTACTAGTGGGCACGTTTCCTAAGTCAGGGATTTTTTTTTTCCTCATCCCCACATTCCTCCCTAACTTTTCTTTCTTGGGCAAGAATGGAGGAATAAGATACAGACCCAAGAGAAAAATCTGCCCATAAAGTTATGATTGAGGGTCCTCTGTTTTGAGTCATGCAGTCAGTCAGGAGCTGAATAAATCCTTCCTTCCTTCGCCCCCTTTCCGACTGGTCTGTGTGATGCTTCTTGACAGATTACTTCTCAGGATCAGACATGTGAACTTCCCCCAAAGCGTGGTGATGCCCGCCTAGGGTGCTGGCATCTCTAGACCATTAGTCACTCTTCTGGGACTGAATGACCTAGAACTTGGGCAGAGGGAGGTAGAACTCCCACGTGAGTGTGGCCCACGTGCTGCCAGGAATGTCAGTTAAGTGAGCAGGCTGATTTCTGACTTAGTTCCCGAGACAGCACCGTGAACCCAGTCCCTGGAGGGGGCTTGGCGAGGGTAGAGTCTAAACCATCACGCTCTTCACATCTGGGCTGCCTCTCGTACCAGCCAGGAGAAGAGTGTGCAACCCTCGTGTGTGAGTGCACACTCACAGAATTATGAGTGTGTGTGTTAATGCTTCCCTGGTGGCTCAGATGGTAAAAAATCCACCTATGGGAGACCAGGGCTCAATCCCTGGATTGGGAAGATGCCCTGGAGAAGGGAATGTCAACCCACTCCAGTATTCTTGTCTGGGAAATCCCATGAACAGAGGAGCCTGGGCAGCTACAGTCCATGGAGTCCCTGAGAGTCAGACACGACTGACTGAGTAACACACACGCGTGTTAATGGTGTAGGGGCACACACACACACACACACACACACACACACACACACACACACGACTTAAGGACCCAAGGGTCCTAAATGCTGTGTCTGCTTTCCTTAAGCAGATGATGTCCAGGACTCGGTAACCCCCTGCCTCAGTTTCCCTGGCAGATCTGCCCTCCGGCCCAGGATCCTGCCTTCATCCCACATGTGTGCCCCAGTGTGGCTTCAGGCCACACCCTCCACTGGGCATTGGCTGTGCTTCAGAGAGTAGAACCTGCCCTCACCGGCCAGGAGGGCTGCGGTCTCCTGAAAAATAGAGAGAAAGAAACAGGCCAATACAACCCAGGCTGGCAAATGCTACAGTCAGGGCAAACCCAGGGCCGTAGGAGCACCTACCCCAGCTCTGGGAAAGTCAGGGGAAATTCCGGGAGGACATCCCACCTCTGAATCTGGGGGAGGAATGGGAACCGTAGACCCGGCTTCTTATTTCCCTGTGAACCGCCGTGTGCGTCACACTCAGAAGGTTGGACAGCCCTTCCCCAGCCCTTTCACCCATCAGGCTGTCTTTGCACTGAAAGGTGACCTTGAGGGTTTCCTTCTCTGAGACACCAGGATACCACTGCTTCCGTGACTTGCACTCGTGATGTCCAAACGTTCCCCTGGGAGGGGTGGAGACACACCAATGGCCCAGGTCTTGGGAGAGCTGTGATAAGACCCCCCCGCTCACACCAAACCGGGGCCCTCTCCAGAGGTTGCAGATGGGTTGGGATGTTTGCAGAGTTGCAGCACGGATGACTGATCGCAGGCATGAGTGCCTTAGGAGCTGAGCTGGAAAACCTCCCCTCAGTGGGGCAAGGCTGTGAGGGGATTCTCAAACCCTGCGTTATTCATTAACAAGACTGTCTGCAGATTTCTTGGAACTGGTAAGGATGGTCGTCCCTGAACGAGTTTGGTTATCTAGTTAAGAACTGGTAGAGCTTTTGCAGAAAAATTGAACCCACAAGTGATGCACTGAAACGAATCCTTTTAGAATTGGAGGGAGGCATCTGTCAGTGAGTAATTTACAACCCTTGTTTTGGTGAGGCAATGCTTGCTCTAAGGATGGTTTCCTCAGCTGGATGAGTGTTGGCCTCCTGAGAATGGCTCCCAGGCAGATTGGGTGTTCTGAGTACTGGGCTCCAGTAAGCAAGTGCAACAATAGAATGCCTGAAATAATGTCATCAGGGCATTGCTCTTCCTGCTATTATTAAACAACCGCTAAAAAAAAGTGAACTGTAGAACAGAAGACGTATCCCACCCACTCTGGTGCACACAATGAAAGGGGGTGTAAAACAGAAAATGCTCCTCTCGTCAGTTTGTCCTGAGGTGCTCACCACTCTGAGTGGCTTTGGAGGAGCCTTTATGGTCTGGCCCTCGGGGACCGCTTCCCTCCGGTGTTTCCCGCCATTGTCCTCCTGGCCTTAGTGCCCTAACGTCCATCTGCCTGGGGTCCTTGTATTTCTCTGCCTCTCTGTTCTTGTCTTCCAGACCCCTCGGGCTGGGTGGACTGCAGGGGTGGGCTCCAGCCAGCTTCTGGTTCTCTCCACCCTCCCCACTCCTGTGATCCCTCGGCATTCCGTGCGGGCGATGCCAGACCTTCCTCTGGAGCCCCAGGCTGGTGCCCACACTCTCTTGAACATCTCACCTCCGCTGTCCTGCCTTAACACTCCGCCTGTGCCACGCGCCCAATCGGGTCCCACCGTCTGGGACCCCACACACTGTAGCCTGCCAGGCTCCTCTGTCCAGGGGATTCTCCAGGCAAGAATACTGGAGTGGGCTGCCATTTCCTTCTCTGGGGGCTCTCCCCGAAGCTTTGATCACAGACTTAGCCAACATGACGAGAACCGAGCTGCCATCCTTTACGCAGACTGACCGCCCTCCTCCTCTCGCCCGTGCCGGTCACTGACGCCCCGATGTTTCCTGACGCTCGGCTCAGGGACCGTGGCCTCGTTGGGGACCCTCCTCTCTGACCTTGTGTCCTTGGGCACTCGCTCTCCCCCTCCCCCTGCCGTGCGCTCCTCCGGGTCCCCCGGGCTGGCCCTTCCAGGACCCCCCGCCTGGGCAGGCTTGCTGCACACCCCTCCCGGCTCCTGCCCTCCTTCCTGCCTGTCTTCTCTCCAGCACGTTCCTCCCGGCGTCCTGAGGCTTCAGAGATCCCTCATGACCACGTGATTCCTCTGCTTGCCATCCCACAGCGGCTACCTGCTGTCTGACCAAAGGTCCCCCGCCTCTTCGGGTGGCTTTTGGCCTGTCTGTTTTTTAAGGAAGACTTGATTGCTTGCAGCCGTCTTAGGTTCGAAGCAGAATGGAGAGGAAGGTCAGAGCTTTCCCGCACCCCCTCTCTGACCCACAAGCACAGTGTCCCCCGTGATCACTGTCGCTGCCCAGGTGGCACCTTAGGTCACAGCCGATGCAGCTGTCCTGACGCAGGATCGTCACCCAAGGTCTGCGGCGGACCTCAGGGCTCACTCAGCGCTGTGTCTCCTGTGGGTCTGCGCGGATGTGTAAAGGCACGTGGGCCCGTTGCAGCATTCTGCAGAGTGCTCCCCCTGCTCTGAAAGGCCTCCTGGGCTTCCCAGGTGGTCCAGTGGTAAAGAACCCTCCTACCAGTGCCGGAGACAGGAGACGTGGGGTCGATCCCTGGGTCAGGAAGATCCCCTGGAGAAGGGAATGGCAACCCACTCCAGTACTCTTGCCTGAGAATCCCACGGACAGAGGAGCCTGGCGGGCTACAGTCCATGGGGCTGGAGGGAGCTGGTGACCATTTAGTGACTAAACAGCCACAGCAAGAGAAGTCTTCCGTGCTCTGATAGTTCAGCCCCTTCTCTCCTCACACCCTGGCAGCCGTTGGTCATTTTACGGTCTCCCTGCTTCTGTCTTTTCATTCAGCCGGCATCATTACATTACGTAGACTTTTCAGATTGACTTCTTTAGCTTTTTCTTACGCGCTTAAAACTTTCCTCCACGTTTTCTTGACTGGATGGCTTGCATTGCCTAATACTCCATCTTCTGCGTGGAACACAGTTTATCCTCTCATCTACTGAGAGACACGCTGGTCTGCTTCCACGTTTCAGCCGTTTTGGGTAAAGATTCTGGAAGCATCCGTGTGCAGGTGTTCGTGTGGACCTAAGTTCTCAGCTCTTTCAGGCAGTTACCCAAGCGCGGGATTGCTGGGCCACTTGGTAAGAGTAGGTTTGGTTTCGGAAGATACCAGCATGCTGCCTTCCAGCGTGGCTGTGCTGGTTTGAATCCCACCATCAGGGACTGAGTGTTCCTGTGGCTCTTCGTCCTTGCCAGCATTTGGCGTTGTCACTGTTTTGGATTTTGGCCACTTGAGTGGATGTGTGGTAGTATCTTGCTGTTGTTTTTATTTTGGCTTGCTTTTGTATTCTCTTTGCAATATGGATTCATGAATTTATCTGGCTTTGCTCCTCACACTCCCCAGCCTGCAGCATGGGTCGTTATCACAAAGGATTTATCTGTGTCTCTGGACCAGTGTAATCTCTTTGAGCCTGGGGTCCCTGATCCATCAAATGAAGACAGCACAGAAGTATCTGCAGACACCTTTAAAACCTTAGAGAGGTTGTGTGTGTGTGTGAAGCCACTAAGCCCTCAAAACACGTTAGTTGTTATCACGGCCGTGTGGCTGGTATTGTGTTGCCTTGTGTGTGATGGAACCACACCCTTGATGATATTGAGATTGAGGTGCTGGAGAACAAAGCTTCTTTGAAAAATGACTGCACTGTCTGGCGAGTGCCTGATGCTTGAGGGAAGCCGTGAGTTACTTGTATTGGGGCCACTGTTCCTGGCTGCCTTTCACTCCGGACCCCGGGAGATGCCGGCAGGAACTGAGGGCTGGCTGCCAGAAATTGCGTTGTGTTGCTGACCCCTGTGGTAGAGTTAGGCAACAAAAGGAAAGTAATGCCAGTGAAGGTGTTTCCTCTCAATTGGGCATTTGGAGTAGATATTCCAGCACAGACTAAACACGGCTTGGAAATACACACAAGGCTGAACTCTGTGTAAATAGTTTATTCCGTGCTTTGCTAGGTTTTTTAGTCAGCACACTCTAAGAGCATTTTCTGTCATCTGAGTTTTAAACCTTGCCTGACTTGTGGTCAAGGGAAAGGCAGATGGCACGCGTCCACATCAGGTATTAAGGCAATATATTCCATGCATATCTGTTGGTTCTCTTGCTGGTAAAAGGTGTTTCTCCAGCCTTCTCATTTTCTGCTGCTCCTGGAGTCAAGATTCTGTGCGGAGTTTTGGAATTACTGGTGTTTATTACTCAGTTCTTGTCTTAGTCTCCTGTGGGCCTCTCTTTCTTACTCAGCTAATAGCGAGATAGGCTGGCTGTGCCCTGGGAGAGGGCAGTGTTCCCGTTTCATCAAATTTCCCAGCACTTGGAGACCCACTGGTAGAGCCGTCTGGACAGAGCTGGACTGATTCAGTCAGTGTTGTCCAACTCAGTGGGCTACGTAGAGGCAGTATTCCTGTGTTTGAAGTGAAGTTAAATTGAAATTGTTACAATATTTGTATTGAGTCTCTGCTTTAAAAATGAGCATGTTCCTTTGTGAAGAACAAGTCAAGGATTTTTATTTGTAACTCAGTTTCCAAAGCTATTTGCATAAGCTTTTCCTAGCTCCCACTCACAGGCCTAGAGGACCTGGAAGATATCGAATATCATTGCTGCTCATATCTAAGGCCCGCAGGCTGAAACAATATAACGTCAAGGATAAAAATCAAATGAGTATTTCCTAAATACATGAAATAACATCACAAATAACTTTCAGCAGAATAGAGATGCGTGGTAGCCTAGGTCTTCACTTCAGAAAAATAAATGCCTCCAACACTCCTCCTTTAGCATATGGGGCATTTTTGAGGCTACAACGTCAGTACTGGTTTCCTGTTTCAGAATGTTACAGATGGGCCCAATGATAACTCTTATGGTGGTGTTCCATATCTGTTAAAGAAATAATGTATATTTTTGTCAGTGGCAAATTTGGTTACTGCATCTCTGACAATATTTTTAAAAAGTAAGTGTATTATTTTTGTAGTAGGGAAAGCAATCAAAGTGTATTCTAAAGCCCAGTTATCCTTTTATGCAACCAGTGACTTTTTCTTGAGCATGAGAATGTTAATTTCCACATCATCCAAAATCTGTTGCTAAGTCATGTCCGACTCTTTGCGACCCTGTGGACTGCAGCACACCCGGCTTCCCTGTCCTTCACTATTTCCCGGAGTTTGCTCAAAGTCTCGTCTGTTGAGTCAGTGATGCTATTTAAGCATCTCCTCCTCCGCCACCCACTTCTCCTTCTGCCCTCTGTCTTTCCCAGCATCAGCATCAAATAAGTCTGCTCTTCGCATCAGCCAAAAGCATCAGCTTTTAAAAATGTCATTTTTAAAATATAAGCAACTCCTTTTCTTAATTAGCTTTACTTTTTGAGTTGCATTTTATTTTTAAGAATATAACTTCAATGTCACGGAGTTATTATGGAGTTGTGTGAAACTTAGGTCCCCACTATCCCTGCGTTAAAGCTTGTGTTAAGGTGGTATTGTTATAATCACGATTACCTTGAATGGACAAGGTCCATTATGGTGCTGAGCAGGGTATAGGTGCACCCAAGACTCACGTCTCCAGTGAGCAGTGGCGGTACTACGGGTGCCGGGGACCACAGACCTCACCCCTTCTCCTCTCTCCCGGGGCAGCCCTGTGATGGAGGTGAGTTGTAGCCACGCTCTTCTGGGCAGTGGTTTGTGCTCAAGTCGATGCTGAGCCGCTGTAGCTATCCTCTGAGTCTGATGACCCCTTTTCCTGCTGGTTGTTGTTACTGCTGGCAGTTCCAGCCCTGTGGTGCCACTGGGGGTGGGTTTGGGGAATGGGAGGGTCCGGATGCAGGTGTGTGGGGTGTTAGGATGCTGGAGGGGCTTGGCGATGGGACGTTGATCCTCGGTATATCTGCGTTTTCTCATCTTTATGGCTTGATGCTCACTTTCGTGTCTGCTGATGGTGGGCCTGGAGTTTGCTTAGAGGCTGCCCAAGCCAGGACTCCAGGGTGGGCAGGAGCCCTTGGGTGTGACTTCATCTTCTTGCCATGCCCGCCTCACCCACCACCTCCTCCAAGGCTTGGCCCCTGATCGAGGAATTTCTGTTCTCTGTCTTTTTACGACCAAATCCACTTCCTGGAAATTACAGACCACTTGGGGTTAGTGGTTTAAGATAACTCGTCATTTTTGGTCAGGAAATGGCCTGTAAAATTAAGATGAACTTGCCAAAGCAGGAAGATGGGTTCGTGGTGGGAAAAAAATGCTGCAGCTTGGGCAGTGCGGCACCTGGGTCCATGGGTTTCAGGTAAGTACACAGAGCAGTCCCCAGTCAGCCCCAGTCGCTGATAAGCTGGGGTGACGCACTCCTTACCACCCAGGATGAGCTGCAATCTGCTCAACTCATCCCGCATTCACCCCTTATCTTTAACAAATACTTGGGCGCGTAAACATTACTCGAGCAGCAGATGCTTCTTATCAGTTTGTTAAAGCAGCTTTGAGCAAATAGCTTCTGGATGCCTTAGTGATAGTTAAAATGTGTTTTCCTAAGTACCTGGAAATAATGAAATTTTATTTCTTTATTCTTGGAATTCAGGCTTCTAAACCTTTAAACAGTTTCTATAATCAGTCATTTTTTATTATATCCTGTTGGCCTTAGATTTTTTCTCTTTTTTCGTGGAGGCTATCATTCACTAACATAGAGATGTGTGTTTTTTTCTTGACTGGAAAACACATTTGAGACACATAACTTTGGGCACTGTTTTAGGCTGGAAGCCAAATTTGTGATCAAATTGCCTTTTTTTTTTCACATTAGTGAAAATAAAATGAGCAAGGCTAAGAATTCACCTAAGCACAGAACACGAATCAGTCTGTTCTGAGCTCAGTGTCTTGCTTATGACATTCAGAATAATTTGAAATCGCATTCAATAACTGAATGCTGAGTAGTCACTCTGGGTCAACAGGTACATACGCAGGGAATCCCTGTCGCCCACGGGCTAGGCCTCTTCTAGTCCTAGACTCGCACTGCTGGGCGTGCTGGTTCAATCCTTTGTTGGGGAAGTAAGATCTTGCAAGCCACTTGGCACAGCCTATATATATATATATATAAGTAATGCATATGGGCTGCCCAGGTGGTGCAGTGGTAAGGAGTCCACCTGCCGGAGACCCAGTTTGATCCCTGGGTCAGGAAGATTGCCTCGAGGAGGAAATGGCAACCCACTCCAGTATTCTTGCCTGGAAAATTCCATGGACAGAGGAGGCTGGCGGGCTAGAGTCCATGGTGTCACAAAGAGTCAGTCACAACTTAGCAACTGAAAAACAACAAAACACGTATATTAGCGACATGTGTACCATACATATTCTGCACGTATCGATATAATTAAAGGCATACATTTGTACATTTACTCATAATTGATATTTATTGTACACCCAGGATGTGGAACAAAAAGCAGACAAGTATTCCTACCCTCAAAGGTTGTGTATGGCATTAATACAAGCAATTTTGGCCTTTGATCATACTGAACTAGAAATTACTTTAAAAGACGTCTCTCTTGGCAGTTTTAGAAATGGCCCAGCCTCAGAAATTCGACTCTGTTAAAAGAGTTACAAAAAATGAAGAAAAAAACTAAATTTCCTTATAGGAAATTTTACTTATTTTGTGTCTCTAAAGTGAATTCACGGGACTAGCATTCAGGATTCATAACATTCAGGATTATTCCATTTATTTAGAAATTAGAAATTTTGAAATCTCTCTCGGGTGGGAAATGAATTAGCTGGGTTTTCCTCTCTGCCCTGGAAATTACACAAAGCTGGCTATGGGAAAACAACTTGGATTTAGGGTGGACAAAGGCATCAGATGAGGAAATACCAGATGTAGGAATGGACATCAAACAGCACGTGGGTTTCTCCAGTGTCCCTGGCTCCCAGGCCCTTGAGCGAGAGTGGCGTGTGTCCCAGCAGTGATGATGCAAGACTGTGGTCCTCTGCCTTACTTTGCGTTGCTGGATGGCATGGCGGTGGGACCAGGGTGGAGGGGCTTGAGGCCAGCGGTCGGGAAGGGGTGGTTTTGTAACCAGCAGGGCCGCACCCCAGGGACTTCCAGCTCAGAGGGTGCGGAGGTCGTGTCACCATTCTGAGTATGGAAACCCTCGGGGGACAGCCCCCAGAGAGGAGGGCGGGTGTCTTCTGGCTCAGCACCTTCTTGAGGCTGGAGGAGATCTGGTCACAGCCGGCCCCTGAGCCCTTTTCTCTTGAGTTATACTGTTTGGCAGAATTCAAGTCCTATTCCAGAGACCAAAGTTTTCCAGATTTCCTGGGCAAAACCCATCTAATCTGTGACTTAGGGACCAATGAATCAGAAACACGAAGACTGTTTGTGGGAAAGTATTGAGTGGCTTTAGAAAGAAAGCGTAGGTCAAAGTTCTGGGTAAGATGTGTTAGCCATCTGCCCTAGACAGGGGCAGGCCACATCCCATGTTATCTTGGTGCTGTGAAAAGCTGTTAATGTAAAAATCTCTGATGAAACGTATGATGTTACTGAGTCCTTTTGTTGGGGAATAATTATAGAAATGACCCTTAAAAGGCTTAACTCTTAATTGGCAATTTTCTTCTTAGAGTGGAAGGTAGGTAAGGTCAGCTGAAGTTTCCAGTATGTCCAAGTGTCCTAGTAACATGTTCAAGCCGTATCTGGCATACTGGAGCGGAGCAGCCCGGTGGGCTCCAGTCCATAGGGTTGCAAAGAGGTGGCCATGGCTGAAGCGACTTAGCACGCGTGCACACAGGGTGTTCCTGTTAATCCCAGGCTTCTAACTGATCCCTTCCCACTTTGGTCACCCTAAGGTGGCTGTGCACAGCGCATTTTTAAGGAGGCAGTGCTTGGAGCATACTTCAGACTCTCAGACATTCTCCATAGATCCGGTCTAGGGGGATTAGGTTATTGTTGCCCAGTCACTAAGTCATGTCCGACTCTTTGCAACCCCGTGGCCTGTAGCCCTGCCGGCTCCTCTATCTGTGGGATTCTCCAGGCACAGATACTGGAGTGGGTTGCCATGCCTTCCTCCAGAGCATCTTCCCGACCCAGGGACTGAACCCACATCTCCTGCTTGGCAGGCGGATTCTTTATCACTGAGCCTCCTGGGAAGCCTGGGGGATTGCATAGTAGGTTGTTACAGTCAGATCTGGTGAACATGACTTATCGAAGAGGAAGGCCTGACTCTGACAGTGGATGTGAGTAGCGCTCAGTTCGACGGTGTCGCCAAAGAACTGGCTGTGAGGAGCAGGCAGGATGCAGGCACTTCTGAGGCGGGTGGGAGAGCTGACCAGGGAAGACAGCTTTGGCGAACATGCATCTCATTGTCGAGATTGGATGCGTGGCGCTTCTCTCTCGTTTCCTGGGACCGCTCACGGCCTCTGCCTGTGTGCAGATCCCATGTTCTCAGCTGCGTCTCGGTTTTTCTGTGCCTCTCCGCCTCCTGGGCAGTGGTAGTGTCGTAATGAGGTTGGGACACAGCCCATGTCTGCTGATTGGCTTGTTGATTGCCAAGGCCGTGTGGAACAGTTGAAATTCGGAGATGCATCTAGAATCTGTTCATCTGCAGATGGCAGAGGTGGGAGTAACTGCAAGAATCCAGCTGAGAGTTCTGGAAGTGTAGAAAAGAGAGACCCTTTCTGAGCAAATGTGACAGCCCAGGCTTGTCAGGCGTGCGGAGAAGGACTCTCGGGGAGCCGTGAGCCCCAGGAGGTACCTCTCGCTTCATGAAAGCTCTCTTACTGTTGGCACCTGCTTTGGGGGCGCAGGATATGGAGACCCACAAAGTCTAGCTTTTCCCATCAGCCACGTGGGGAAGAGAATGGGATGTGCAGGGCTCCAGCCAGCCCAGGCCTATGACCTCAGCCTGATTGTTAATCATTCCCAGCATTCCCATTCACTCCGGCAGCGTCCTGATCTGAAAGATGAGTTGTGAGAATAGTCTGGTGCTGAGGAGATAACGTGGTTAATGCTTCCCACCTTATCTTGAGGAACAAAGTGCATTCTTTGGGGCTGAGATGTGCTGAAGGATTTAAAGGATAATATCAAAAATTTGGGAGATTTGGATGTAAAATGCAGAGATAGTGGAAGAGACAGCTGGTTTTCACTGCTTTTCTCTGCTCCTTGGTGTCAATGAAGCTTGTCCTGGGAGAAAGGATATGAAGGCAGAGTTAGGGGACATCGCTTCTCTTTTTATGAAGCAGAGTTGATTTACAGTGGTGGGTTAGTTTCTGGTGTACAGCAAAGCGATTTAGTTGCACACACACACACACACACACACACATACACACACGTATGTATGTATACACACACGTATGTATGTATACACAGATACACGCACGTATGTATGTATATACACATACACACACGTATGTATACACAGATACACACACGTATGTATATACACACATACACACACGTATGTATACACAGATACACACGTATGTATGTATACACACACGTATGTATGCACAGATACACACACGTATGTATGTATACACATACACACACATGTATGTACACACACGTATGTATATACACACACGTATGTGTGTATACACACACGTATGTATGTGCACACATATACACACGTATGTATACACAGATACACGCACACGTATGTATACACACGTATGTATACACACATATACACACGTATGTATGTACACACATATACACACACGTATGTATGTATACACAGTTCGGGGGTGAAGCTGGAGCCCTGGGAGCCGGAGGAGCCAGGCGGCCTGGGGAGCCCGTGAAGAATGTCCTGGCCTTTTAAGGGAAACTCTAGTGTAATATAAACATCTCGTGGGTCATTAGATGCCCTGATGAAGCTGGGAAAGCAGGAAAGTAATTGTGTCTAGGACGTAAAAGTTAAACAGTGCAGAGACATTTCGTGTTGAAGTTTCAGCTGCACAGACCCAGTTCCTTCTGGACACAGCTGGCCCGTTCCGGTGTCTGAGCTCATTGTGTGCCCACATGTACACATATGGGGGCATGGAAGCACACACTGCCTCTCGTAGGAGAAGACGGGAGGTTTGGAGAGAAGAGGTGGTCTGTGATGGGTGGACCCTACGGGGACAGCCTGTGGCATTGCGTGCGTCTCCTGTTCCTTTGGTTCTCAAATTTTCCACCTAGAAGGAGCAGGATGTTAGTATTTAGCTCTGATGAGTGGCTGTGTGTATTTCCCACGCAATTCTGAATTTAGATGCATCTTCATTTTCTTTCCAACTATATCAGAGGCAAGAGGAAAAGGGGGTGACAGAGGCTGAGATGGTTGGATGGCATCATGATGGGCATGAGTTTGAGTAAACTCTGGAAGATGGAGAAGGACAGGGAAGCCTGGCATGCTGCAGTCCATGGGGTCGCAGTGTCAGGCACAACCCACGCAATTCTGAATTTAGATGCATCTTCATTTTCTTTCCAACTATATCAGAGGCAAGAGGAAAAGGGGGTGACAGAGGCTGAGATGGTTGGATGGCATCATGATGGGCATGAGTTTGAGTAAACTCTGGAAGATGGAGAAGGACAGGGAAGCCTGGCATGCTGCAGTCCATGGGGTCGCAGTGTCAGGCACAGCTTAGCGAGTGAACAACAAAATATCGAATTAACTCACAATTAATTAGTCACATGTTTTAGTTTTTGTCTGTGCAGAGAACACACACACACACACACACACACACACACCCTGTAATAAAAGTTGGCTCAGTGAAGTGAGGACAGTTCTGTCTGTCGGACGCTCTACCTTGTGGTTAGATAATCTTTAAACAGAGTTTGGTTATAGAGACAAAAGTCCACACATGTCTCAGCCCGTGCCTTCTTCCCTGAGTGGTAGCAGGCCTGAGTGTGGTGCGCACCCTCTTCTTGTGTGACTGGCGTGGTGAGCCCCGGGGGCGCAGGTCTAGTTTTCCCAGGGCGGCACGCAGGCTTCCGGAGGCCTTAGCAGCTCTTTCCTGAGTCTGGAAACGGTGCTTCCTGGGCTGCAGGTACTGCAGCTCCTCCATTTATCCCCGAGAGGAAGTGTCTCTCTGGGCAGCAGCTGTGGGGAGCTCTGTCTGCACTTCCTCCAAGCAGACAGCTCGGAAGTCCCCTGATGGGGAGGTGCCTTTGATTCCCAAGGTCACATCCTTGAACTCCAGCCAGGCGCGCTCCCCTGCGAGGCCCCCTTGGGGCGGCTCCCAAGGACACCCGGACTCCCTCTGGACACAGTGGCCTCTGGAGGAAAAAGTCCTGCACATGCAATGGGAACCCCAGCATAAACCCCATTTGTTCTGAGTTCAGTGGGAGAAAAGGGAGCCTCCACTCCAGGGGGCATTCTCGTTTGGAGAGGAAACGACAAGGTATTCCTGGGACCGGCTCCTCCACGGACCCCGGGCTGGCAGGGGTCCAGGCTGCAGCTGCCCCTGACCATGTGGACTCCAGCCTGCTGGCCTTGGGGCCCGGTGGGGACACTTGCTGTCTGGCTCACAGCTGAGACATCTCAAGCCTGGAAGAGGGCTGTTCCTGTGGTCCAAAGGTGGATGAAAACAAACGAGAGCCTTCTTTCCCTGTAGACGTTTTGTCAGAAAGGATACCTCTGTGTGCCCACTGCCCTTTCCTTGGAAGCCCCCCGCCCCCCGTTGACGTCAGGGGTGGGGTGGGGGGGCGCTGCCAGACTCTCCCCAGGTGGGCGGCCCCAAGGGCGGGGGTCACAGCCCCACAGCATGCCTTGCCTTCCCCCGCCCTCTGCCTGAAGTTTTCCAAACGCCACTCCTGAATTTTCTGGAGTTTTGAGTCGTTTCCAACCCTGTTTGGAAGGAGAGCTTTGAGCTAACGCACACCGCTGAGTGGGC
>SJXO01002128.1:242943-266925 GCA_006408615.1 Connochaetes taurinus
CTGTGAATAGAGCAGTCTCTCCTTGCCCCCGTCTCTCCTTGGTCCCCGGTCACCTCGCCCTGCGTGTGCAGTTCTGGCCTTGGGTCCCCATCACCTTCGCTTTCTCAGCCTCCCTGCCCCGTGAGCGTCTGTCCTTGGGTCGCTGCTGTCTCAGCCTTTCCCTCCTCCCATAGCCTCTCCAGCTCGCTCTTGCGTGTGCTGGGGTCAGCCTTGGCCCCTTTACCGTCTGTGCGGTGAGAGCCTGGAGTCCCGTTACAGAAGGTCTGAGGCAGACCCGGGTGGGGCGGTGCCCATCAGATGGTAACTGTGTGCTCTTTAGTGGGGGCTGGCAGGTGTGCTGGGAGGTGTCTTAGTCACTGTGCAGCTGCGGTCGTGGTAACAGCAACAGCGGGAGGAGCAGGTAGACTGTTATTATTAAGAGCCTCAACGGACATGCATTTGAGCAAACTCCGGAGATAGTGTAGGACAGGGAAGCCTAGCGTGCTGCATGGGATCACAGGGTCAGACACCCCTGAGCGACTGAACAACGCACTATGAGCGTGGTACCAGATGTAGGCGTAGCAGCGGTAGCATCTACAGCTGTCTTAGCAGTAACAGCAGGCCATCTGTGGGTGTCTGAGATGTGTTAGTATCTGCCGAGACGGCCGTCCTGTTGGCAGGTGTGCTCGCGGTGTGAGGAGAGGTGTGGGTACTGTTAGACCAGCAGGCAGAGTGGCGGCAGCATCTGTAGGTGTTAACGGTAGCGGTATCGGTGGGTGTGCTCCTGGGATCAGCAGGCGTGGCAGCAGCAGCAGGCGTATCAGTAGATCTGTTAGTGTTAGTAGAGGTACTGTTAGATCAGCAGGCAGAGTGGCGGCAGCAACAGTGGCATCTGCGAATGTGTTAGTAGGTGGGTGAACATCTGCCGAGGGAGCAGCGTGTTAGTACAGGTGTTAGTAGTCTTAGTAAAGGTACTGTTAGTACCAGCAGGCACTTTGGATCGGAAGATGTATCAGCGTCTGCAGGCGTCGCCGTCGTCTGGTAGATGCACTTTCAGTACCAGCAGGCATGGCCGCAGCAGCGCTGTCTATAGATACAGCGTGTGAACGCGCTAGTTGGATCGGGAGATGTATCAGCGTCTGCAGGCGTCGCCGTCGTCTGGTAGATACACTTTCAGTACCAGCAGGCGCGGCCGCAGCAGCGCTGTCTATAGGTGGCAGCAGCGGTGGTGTGAACGTGGCAGCTGCCCTGGACTGGCAAGACGTGGGGTGGAAGCCTGCTCGCCACTGTTGGCCCGGTGGACTTGTGCTGGGGAAGAGCACGGGTGGTGTGGGCATGGATGGGGTGCAGGGAGATGCTGTCTCGGAGAGACTCAGGGTGTGGGGCGTGAGCTGGAAAGCTAATACTCAATGGGAGAGAGGCATCGTCGAGGCGTCGTCGAGACTCGCTTGTTGCCTTTAAGGCAGATGGAGGGAACGGAGGGATGTGTACCAGCACATCATGGGAAAGGACACTCCTGGCCAGTTGGTGAACGGCTGCAACGTGAGGCAGTGAGAAGTCCCTCATTCTGCAAAAGTTCTTTGGCCAAAATGAGTACCCGCGTGTTCCAGTTGGGAGAGGTTTGCATGTCGCCCCCCCCGTCTGATGGAGAACAAACGCTGTGACTTGGGCTCCCCCAAGTCTAGACTTCTTAGCCTTCTTGACTAATTCATAGTTTTTTTTTTTTTTGATAAAATTGAGTTTCTGTATGAACCCATATGTTAGAAATAGCAACCTTCTTCTATTTTGGATGCCTCTCTTTCAGCATCACAGCAGATAAGCACTGACTCTTTTCCTTCCTCACCGTTTCTGAATAATCTGCTTGTTTTCTGCTTGCTAATCTGGCGTTTCCTTCCGTCATTCTCCAGGGGCTAAAGGATTAACTAATGTTAATGCAACATTTTGAAATCATGTCATAAACTGTGCTTTAAGGAGCACAGAGTCCTTTTTGGAAGGTTGAAAAATGTTCCACGTTTGTGTTTCTCACGTTTTGTTTGCAAAGATAGTACTTCCAGCTGCAGAGACGGGGGCAACCCTTCCTCAGTCCCGTCATTATGTAACAATGCTGCCTCTCACAGCTGTTATCCCAGGAGAAGAGCTCCACGGAGAGCAGCTTCCATGTTTGGTGGACCACTCCATGGTGTCAGAGAAGTTGGCGAGGTCCCTGGCTGAGGGATGTTCTGTTTACTGGAAAAGTTCGGAGCTGGAGACTTGTTTTTACATCCAAGTGGTTAAAAAATGGGACATGTAGTTGGGGTGGAAGAAAAAGCCCTTCTTTTTCGCTGGTCCAAAAGAATTGGGTCATTCCTAAAGCAAACCAGGTTTAATATAGTAATCTAAATAGATAATTATATTGGGCAGAGAGAGAATATAAGAAAGCAAGAGCTTCAGCTGGATGTTTGGATATATTTTATGAAGTATATTTTTTAAAGAAAAGACTATGAGAAATGCTTTATATCTTAAAAAGGAAGGGGATTCCCCTCTAGGGTAGTATGGACATGATTCCACATTCTCAGAACAGAATAGGACAGGAATGGGGGAGGTCCACAAGGGTAATTGGGAAGGGCATTTTGAGAGGCAACTTTTTAAAAAAGTCAACACACCAGTTTAGTTCTGCAGATGTAGGACTGGGATGGGTCTCTGTCTACAGAGGTGCGATGTGTCAAGACCATGCCACGGAACGTAATAAGCCAAAACAAACTCCTTATTTGTGAGCAAGAAATGGGAGATTCTTGAATTTACTATATAATTCATTTTTGGAATATTTCCCCTGTAACACAAGCACTGAATTGTCTCCCTTTTCAATAGCATAATGGTGACTTTGTGGTGAATTCATGAGAATTGTGAAGTTTGGAATGTGACTTTTATTTTAAGATTTTGAGGGAACTCCTAAAGGCATTTCACTTTTGACCTTTAACATGAAGCTTGTGGTTTGTCATTGCTGGGTAAGGGGCGCCTAGCGTGTGCATTTTTGTTGTGTCTGGAGGTTTGGCTGTGTTGCACAATGAGGTGTGTAATACACATGGAGCACTTTTGCCTCCTGTTTGTTCCTTGAACAGATTCGCAAGTTCAGTTCTCTTCAAATTGAGCTTTAAAAAACGCTGAGTTATTTATACTTGGCAAAGTTTATCATTTAGCAGTGGATTCATAAATAAAAACGAGCTCCAGATTACAAGGGAAAATTGCCAATAGGAAGAGAAAATATTAATGAAGAAGAGAAAGATGGAGACGAGATCTCAGAAGGGGAGGCCCAAAGACAGTTATCTAATGTGCAGAAACTAGAGCTTGCAGGCGCTACCGCAGGGAAAAAGAGGGAAGTTCTTGGGGTACCGGTTGGATGTGGGGCATGATTCAGGCAAAGTCAGTGGCCACAGCCAGCAGGAGCTGTACAGCCTTCTGGGTGGCAGCCCAGGTAAGATACGCGTGTGGCAGATTCGTTGAACGATAATGCAAAGAAAGTTAGTGGCTGAGAACGAAAGGGTGGTCTGAAATGGTGCTGGTTAGAAAGCTGAACAACGGTAACAAAGCTACATGCGTGGAGTCTTAGGGGAGAACTTCCCAAGGGGTCATCTAAACACTGCTAGGACTTCCTGATGGCCCAGACGGTAAAGCGTCTGCCTGCAATGCGGGAGACCCGGGTTCAGTCCCTGGGCTGGGAAGATCTCCTGGAGAAAGAAATGGCAGCCCACTCCAGTATGCTTGCCTAGGAAGTCCCATGGACAGAGGAGCCCGGCAGTCTACAGTCCATGGGATTGCAAAGACTCAGACCCAGCTTAGCAGCTAAACAGCAAGAACAGTGATTTCGTAAGAAAAGGAGGCTCCCGCGTGTCTAAGAAGACATCGGTCAGGAAGGTGCCAAGCAGTGCAAGTGAAACGAGACGTTTAGAAACAGTAACGGTGGTAGGATGACCCACAGCACCTGTTGCCCCCTTTGAAATCCTTCCTGTAGGGTTGGAGCCACGTGGATAATGTAAGTGGTTCGCTGCACGCGGCTTGGAGAAGCTATTTAGGGAAGGATTACGGAAAGAGGAAAAGCCACATGGTGATCATCCCACTGGCAGGGATGGCAGAAACCAGTGTGCTAGCTGGTCGAAAGTGGTGCAGAAAGGAGAGGAGGTCACGCCCAAGAGTGACGAGTGCAGATAATACCTGAGCAGAGAGGAAGACATTTAAAGGACCTGTGTGGGTGGAGTGAAAGGAGAGGGAAGTGGGTGGACATGGAGGAGAGTGAAATAACTTCCCTGCCAGAGGAAAATAAGGAGAAATGGGATTTGGAAACCCAAATATCCATCACAGAGGTAGAAAGTGCAACTTGTATCTTGGTAAAAGAAAACTTCCCTTTCTTGGTATAAAAGGGTTGATCTTTGTATTAAGTGGGGCTGGTATAACAAGATACCATAGAGCAGGTGGCTTAGAAGCGGAATCTATTTCTCATGGTCCTAGAAGCTGGGAAGTCCAAGATCAGAGTGGCCCAGAGTACTTGTCTGGTGAAGGCCGGCTCCCTGGTCTGCAGACAGCTGTCCCCTGGCTGTGCCCTCGTGAGGCAGGAGGGTGAGGGAGCTCTCTGGCATCCCTTTCATAAGGGCACTAATCCCACTCATGAGCGCTCCACCCTCATGTCCTACTCACCTCCCAAGTGCACCCATCCCATCGCATCCCGCAGTGGGGAGTGGTCAGGATATCAACACGTGAATTTGGAGGTGGGTGGACACAAACATTGAGTCTGTAGCAATTTTATTGAATAACTTATGGTTTTATTCTTCGAAACAATTACTTTTTGAATCCTATCATTATTGAAGCCAAATAACAAGATATCTGTGAGAACATAGTTACAAGGAGTCGTAGAGGAACTTGTGAGTTCAGAACCCTTCACTTAAAAAGGAAGAGCTGAAGGCTGTTGGGTGGTAGTCATGGGTAGAAGGTGGTGGGTGGGGACTGTGGGTTTCAGAACACTCCTGGATTGAAGGAAGCCATGTCACAGGATAAAACATGATTTGGGCTTGAAAATAAAAAAAAAAAAAAACCCAGGATGCTTCCGACCTGCTGAAATGTGTAGCCCAGCAAATGTAGCCAACATTCCAAAATGGATCTGCATGCAGATTGAGAAAGGGGTAGTCCAGGATGGTGGCTAGCAAGAGTTTCCATCAGTTGTGAGCCTGCCCGATGCCCTGATGACGTTCCTTCTACTTAAGTACAAAGAATATGTAGGAAATAAAGGAGGGGAAATGGCTACAAAGAAACCAATTTTGATACCAGTCAGAAGAATATTTGTTGAACGGTTACTGTGTGCAGAAAACGGTTTCTACAGGAGGAAAACGTTTTTAAGACTTTGAAGTCAGTACATAGTACTTTGTGTGTACACACTGGGTGGATACGAACGAGAAATAAAGAAACTAGAATTCTACTCATGGTAGTTTTAAAAGGGAAAAGAGAACAGGGCAAGTGTGGAAGAATTAAAAAAATTTTTTTCCATCAAATGCAGTCACCTTAGGATGGGTTACCATGGTGATAAAGAGAAATAGTGTTCAAAGTTTGAATAAGAAAATTGTCATAGAGAGAGTAAGTGCTGACAATTTTAAAAGATGAAGTGAAAATTAAGGGGAAATGAAGCCGAATGGATATTGAGAAATCTCAAGAAAATAAAGTTGCTAGGTTGAAGTCAGGGTGAACTTTAACTTACTCACCACGGAAGGCTTAGGTCCAGGAAGAGAGGAGAGGAAAGGACGGAGCCTTCCGAGGGCCAAGTGTGCAAAGGACAGTGTGAGTCAGCCGGAGCGAAGCAGAGCCAGAAGCTTCCAGATGTGTGGGAACAGGGCAGGGACTCTGGCGCGCGGGGCGTGGTCCCTGCACAGTTGAGGGGGACTGTGCACGTGGAGCCGATACCCGGGTCCCCAAGTTACCGAGGCGACCCCGCGGGAGGGGTCAGTACACATAGGAACGGGGAGTCCCTGATTAAAAAAGCTGTTCAGAGAAGATGAGTCATCAGGTCAGAAATTTCAGGCAAAGAAAGGATTGGAAAAAGGGAAGATAATGTAGGAGACTGATGTGTGTCAGTGGCTAGCTCTTAAACGGTACGTTTGTTCTGTGACACTGCCGAGAAATGGCTAGTTCACCAAAAGTGAAATGTGCAGATGTGGGGAGGGGTCAGGTCAGAAGGGCAGCTCCTTAGGGATGCTCTGTTGCCCTGGACAGTTCCTACCAACACAGGTTCGGGTTGGCTGGAAGGCAGATTTCTATCAGTGACAGTCAGTTAGGACCCTGTTAGCTGATGACCTAGCCTGAAGGTCATTGAGAAGCAGCCAGCACCGGGATGGATCCACCACACGCCTGCAAAAGGGGCCCAAGTGGTCCTGCTCCTAAGAGTCTAGAGGAGAGGTGGGGTCCCTCGGTCTCAGTTGGAAAGTGTTCATTCAGAAAGATCTAGAGGATGGGTACAGGCCAGACCAGCCCGTGGGTCCAGCCCGTGGGTCCAGCCCGTGGGTCCAGCCCGTGGGCCAGTGGTCTGCTGTCTCCGATCCCAGATGAAAGCCTAAGGTGTCTTCCCACTGTAGGGTTTTGTGCTCTGCTGTATGGGTGACAGATTACCCAGCTAGTACGGTGGCTACTAATTAGAGCTGAGAATGAGTTGTTAATGCATTGCATGTTATCATTGATAATAAAATAGAAATATATCGCTATATCGTTAAGCTAGTATGACATTATTAATCAGTTATTAATTATGCTATTAATTGGTAACTGTTGATTAGTTATTGTCTATGCTGTTTGGGGGTTATCTTGTGCTAAACAACCTGCGTAAGAGTGCTCAGGGCATGTCAGGGGCTCAGCAGAGCCGGGGCTTTGGCAGTACAGTGAGGACCCATCTCGAGAGCCAGGCTGAGCTCCCTGGGGGTGGAGAGGAGGCTTGTCAACATCTGCGGTGATTTGATGAATTAGGGCTCTGGGAGAAAACGGCAGAAAACAGCCGTGCAGATGTCCTCCTAAACACTCTCCAGCTCTTTCACAATTCAGAGTCACGTGTGTGCGGGGTCCTCTCACGCGGCCCTGGTGTGAAAAGGGAAACGTTTAGGGGGATAAGCTAGAAAATGCAGGCCATCCCCAGAGAAGAAGCTTCTGTGTCAGCTTGAAGATGTCTTGGAATTTAAAAAATTACTAAGAATTATCTTGGAGTCCTTTGTATTCATGTTCCCCATCTACACACACACACACACACACACACACACACACACACACACACGCACACATACATTTAGATCTTACATAGGTATCTATGTTTCAGTTCTGAAGTATTCAGTATTTCCTATTTTCTCAGTGTTTGTATTAGTCAGGGTTCTCCAGAGAGAACCAAAAGGATATATATAGAGGGATATATGTTAGATAAATATATATTCTAGGAATTGGCTTGCACAGTTAACGAGACCAGGTCATTTGCCCTCTGCGAGCTGGAGAGCAGGAAAGCTGTGTGTAATTCAGGTGCATTCAGAAGGCCTGAGGTCCCTCGGGGCTGGTGGCTTGGGTTCTGGTCTGAACCAGGAGTGCTGGACGTCCGAGGGCAGGAGACGGACGCCTCAGCTCAGGCAGAGAGCCGGTTTGTCCTTGCTCTCCTCGCTGGTTGGGCAATGCCCACCTGCCCTGGGGAGGCGATCTCTCCTTTACTCAGTTTACCGATTCCAGTGCTCTTTGCTTCCAGAGACGTCCTCACTGCCTTACCCAGAAATCACGTTTTGCCAGCCATCTGGGTACCCTTTCAGATCGTTGCATAGAATTACCCCGTGCTTTTTGTTGGATCAGTGTAATTTTAGCTCACACTAGGGTTGGTTCATGGCTGGAACACAGAGATAAGCCCATGCCTCTTCGGGCTCTTCCTGCATCGTTGAGGGAGAGGCAGCAGACTCCGGTCTGTCTCTTCCTTGTTGTTGTTCAGTTCCTCAGTCGTGTCCGACTCTTTGTGACCCCGTGGATTGTAGCACGCCAGGCATCCCTGTCCATCACCATCTCCCAGAGTTTGCTCAAACTCATGTCCATTGAGGCAGTGATGCCATCCAGCCATCTCATCCTCTGTTGTCCCTTTCTCCTCCTGCCCTCAGTCTTTCCTGGCATCAGAGTCTTTTCCAAAGAGTCAGCTCTTTGCATCAGGTGGCCAAAGTACTGGAGCTTCAACTTCGGCATCAGTCCCTCCGATGATTATTCAGGGTTGATTTTCATTAGGATTGACTGGTTTGGTCTCCTTGCAGTCCAAGGGACTCTCAAGAGTCCTCTCTCGCACTCTTTTCCTACAAATGTAAAATAGACAAGAAGGTCCCACTGCAAATCCGCGGTAAAATGAAACCTTCGAAGTGCTGGGGGGCCGTGCCGCCTGGCTCTGTCCTGGACCAGTCTTCTCAGAGACCAGCTGGAGGGAGCGAATAAGAAGTGGGGATGGCAGGATTCCACCTGGCGCTCATGGTCTGAGAAGTGGGTCCCTTTGGCTGAAAGCTGTCTCAGAGCCACTGGGTGTTCACATCAGTTTGCCTCTGAAATACTAGGTCATCTTTCTTGGAGAATGCGTGGCAATTACAGCTGCTACGAAAAATTTCTGGAACAGAATGGGCACTTTGTCCCTGCTGTTGAGGTTCTGGAAACATTTGGAAGGAAACATCACTCCATACTTCTCCATCTATTTATGCATTGTCAGCCCAAAGAAGTGATGTTTTCAGTCTGATACCTCCTTGTCCATTCCCTTGGGCTGTCTGTTGATGGTGGGAGGCTTGGGGTAAACAATTCTGACCCCAGCTGTATCATATTTGTGTAGCCAGGTCCACATTATAATGTGGTTTCACCTTTAATTGTTCAGGGTATAGAGAAAATCGGCTTCCACCTTATGTCAATTTTAACGTCTGTCTCTGCATTGGCAAGAAAGGGGGCTTTGGCCGGTGGTCATCGGTGTTAGGTACCAGCCTCCTTGGTGTCTTTCTCTCTTCATCTGCAACAGAGTTCCACCCAGTTGATCTTGTGTGTGCAGGCTGCTGAGAGCTATTGACATGTCTGAGTGGGAGCTTGCAGGGGTTGGGGTCTGAGTGGGAGCTTGCAGGGGCTGGGGTCTGAGTGGGCGCTTGCATGGGCTGGGGTGTGAGTGGACGTTTGCAGGGAGGGGTTGGGGTCTGAGTGGGAGCTTGCAGGGGCTGGGGTAGTGTATAAGAGACAGTTGCAGGGAGGGGTTGGGGTCTGAGTGGGCGCTTGCATGGGCTGGGGTCTGAGTGGGCGCTTGCAGGGGCTGGGGTCTGAGTGGGCGCTTGCAGGGAGGGGGCTGGGATCTGAGTGGGAGCTTGCAGGGGCTGGGGAGGTGAGAACCCGGGAGCTGCAGGCGTGAAGCTCACCCCCCACCCAGGCTGCTCTGAGCCACCACATGTGCGCGGCGTGTCCAGGGATTGCTCTGTAAGTGGAGGCGTTTCTTAGAAAGAAGTGTGTGATGAATTTGGAGAGTGTTTTTGTTTCAAAAACCTCAAGTCCAAAATGTACTGTGAGAAGCCTTTTCCGAAACAGCAGTTAGCATTCCACTCCCCTCCTGGGTCTGCTCAGGGCGTGTGTTCCAGGCTCCCCGTGTACCGCTGTCGCAGCCCTGAGTCAGCCTGCCCCCTCAGAGTTCTGGCTCCTTTCCCTGAAGAGCGGTGTTTAGAAGCCAGGATGTGGGAGCTCAGTGTGCGCATTCCTACCGGGCTGTCATTGCTCCTGGACTTTCCAGCCGGGCCGTGACTGCTACAGAGACGGACATCTCTCAGCAGGGCTCAGGTCCTGCCAGGGTCACCTGCCGGGCGGTGTGTCTGGAGGTGTGGGAGTCCCTCCTCGGGAGGCCGTGTGGGACTTCGGAAACAATTGAGTGAGGAGAGGAATTCGGACTCACTTCTCACCCATTGGGAGCCTCCGTTTCTGCCTGTAAGGTGGGGCCGCTCAGTGACCCTTCCGTGGCTGTAGTGGAGGCTGGATGAGATAACACGGCTCTCTCACACGCTTACGTATTTGCATCATAGCCCGAGGGCATTTATGGCAAAGTCGATGCTTCTATTATACCATTGTCTTGCCGGTTTTGATATTATCTTCTTAATTATTCCATATTTTTTCATGGTGTTCTTTATAATCTTAGTTGGAAATTTTGAGAGGAAAATGGCATTGCTATTAATTAACAGTGACTTAAAGAAGACATCCTTACTGAGCACTCAGTGAGCTGGGCGGGATGCTCACAGGGTTAGTATCTCTGTGGCTTTATCTCTGCTCTCTCTGGAGACAAGAGGAACCCAGTTAGTTTCAGCTCCTGAACTGACTTCACCCACCTTCATAGCAGCTTCACAGTTTCCCACAGTCCACGGGAGCTGCAGCCACATCTGGCCTGTCCAGGTCCAGTATTTTAAGCCCAAACCCACAAGCAGCTGTGGGACCCAGTGGAAGAGGAATGCTGCTGTCCTTCTGCAGGTCGGGTTTCATTCTGGCATCTCCCAGAATTAGGTCACAGCTTTCCGGCTGTCGGAGCAGTTACGCATTCCTGGCTTCACAATGCCGGTTTCCCGCTGACATTTTAGGGATTTTACTATGTATATGAGATGGTGGGACCCTTCCACCCAGCCTAGGAATGCAAGGTGCTTCTTTTTTTCTGTTTGTTTTGGGCTCTGAAATATGGTCTTTATGGTGCAGTTAATTCAGAGACTCCCCTAAAGGCCCCTGGAGGTTGGTGTCACGTGGTAAGGCCGATGGAGTCGCGCTGGGCTCACCCCGCAGGGCTTGGGGCTGATGTTGGCCTGTACGTTCCCCCATCAGGTGTCATGACACGGTGGCGTCTGCCTGGGAGCTGGGGCTCGTCCTTGTGAATCCAGTTTGGATGGACGCCGCTGGAAGTCTAGTCGGCTCCAGAAGCCGCCTTTTCCTTCATGATTTCTGCGTTGTTTCTGACACTGGTCGTCATAAATTGAATACAGAGTAAGGGAGACTAGCGTCCTGTGTCCAGTCCAAGCTCTTAAGCCTGGGCCTTTAGGCTTCAGGGTCCTCACAGGCACTGGATGGCCATCTGCTGTCACCCGCTGTGTCCTGTGCAGCCGTGGGGGTGAGGCCACGGTGCCTGGAACGAGGTCCCGGTCAGCACCGGCTCTCTGCCCTCCCATGCAGGTCTCTGTACGGCCACCTTGACCAGCCGCTGTGCCTTACACAGTCGGTATTTGGAAGCAGTCCTTTGAATTTTTCTCCTGGCATCAGATGCGTGCGCTTTATGACAGATGCTTTCCAGGGCAGTTAGTTGATTTGCTCTGTTGGCTTTGAGTCTGTGTCAAGCCTAACCCAGTGATAACAGGTACTTTTTTCTTTAAGTAGTTTAAGACCCCAACCTGATATGCATTGGCCTAGATGTTTATAGGACAATTTGTGTTTTCATCAAGTGGCTATTATGTGTCTTACTTTGACCCAGTTCCAGTGCTCTGACTTGGGGAGCCACTGAAATCTGCGGATGTGAAATACTGCAGACTCTTTGATAATGTTTATCTACCCCTTGCTAATTGAGCTCCACTGCTTTCAACGCTTTCGCTCCGGATCAGCTGTCTTTGTCTCAGCGCTGCTTAAACGTGTGGACTTGAACCTGGAGAGCCAGGAGCGGCCTTCTTTGGCGGGTGCTGGGGAGGGGGCCTAGGGGCTGATAAGGACCCCTCCAGAGAAAGCTGCCTGTCATGCAGCGGCGCTCTGCAGGGATTCCTCAAGGCCTCTGCTCTCCCAACAGAAGGTGTACCCGGAAGCACTCAGGTCACAGCCGCGTAATTCAGGAAGCACTGAAGGAAGGAAGAACACGCGCATCTTCATGCTGCAGGTGTTGCCAGACCTCGAAGCCAGGACGATCCTTTTAAGTTGAGAACCTCTAAGGTCCCATGCGTGCTAAGTCGCTTCAGTCGTGTCCGACTTTGTGACCCCATGGACTGTACCCCGCCAGGCTCCTCTGTCCATAGGATTCTCCAAGCAAGAATACTGGAGTGGGTTGCCATTTCCTTCTCCAGGGGATCTCCCCGACCCAGGGATCAAACTTGCATCTCTTGTCTCCTGCGTTAGTAGGCGGATTCTTTACCAGTAGCTCCATCTGGGAAGCCCTAAGGTCCTGAGCAACCATCTTTCCAGAGTCCTGCCTGTGTCCCCCTTTGAGGGGCTGAGGTGTCGTGGCTGCAGGCGCACCATCTCTCTGCAGACCTGTGAGCTGGGAGATGAGTCGTCCTTTCCCCCACCCCCATGGGCATGTCCCCCGCCCTGCCCGGAGGGCTCACTGGACATCAGAGAGGCCAGGTCCCTGGCATCTCAGTGGATGGCAGGGAAGCCTCCCGCCCGCCAGGGGACCGGAAATCCTTTTTCCCGTGGACGCATTGTGCCGTTTGTGCCTCCGTCAGCAGCCGCTGCCCTCGCTGCGGGTTTTTTGTGTGGCTAATCCTGAGCGGCTCACAGCAGCATGCTTCCCATTTGGCGCGCTCCTGCCCAGTGTGGTGCAGCCCTGCTTACCCCCTTTTCAAAATTTGGGTTTCATCTCTGATTTTCTAAGATTTCTTCTGGACTTCCCTTGTGGCTCAGCAGTAAAGAATCCGCCAGCCAGTGCAGGAGATGCGGGTTCGATCCCCGGGTTGGGAAGATCCCCCCTGGAGAAGGAAATGGCAACCTGCTCCAGTATTCTTGCCTGGAGAATCCCATGGGCAGAGGAGCCTGGTGGGCTGCGGTCCACGGGGTCGCAAAGAGCAGGACGTGACTTAGCACATACGCGCGCCACTTAAGTGCAGTATGTTTATTAAACTCATGAAAGTTGAACATCGCCGTCCTGTACCCCATGTCCTGTCCATTTTCAGGCTTTGTCACTTAAGCAGCACTGCCCTTTGTCACCTGTTGCACACGGGCGGTGTCCCGCCTACGGTGACGCGCGCTGTCAGTTCCGTTTCCCGTTTTCCGGCCCACAGCCCACTCAGGGACCCCCTTCTCCCCACCAGCCCAGCTCCCAGGCTGGCGTGGGGCTGGTGTCCTGGGGTTGGCGACTTTGTCTTGCTTTGTCGTGTAGCGTGGTTCACGGTGACACGGACGGGCCGAGCTGGAAGCAAGCCGTGCTGTGTCCACCGGAAAGGCAGCCCCGCACCTCCGTCCCTGGACTCCCCCCGGAGCTGGGTGTGGTGTGCAGGCCGCCGCCGGTCGGCCCAGCCCCGGCTCTGCTGCAAAAGAGCTGAAGCGGGCAATAGCTTTCAGCCCTTTATCCGGGTGGCGATCTTTTGCTGTGTAGGACGCCCCTGCTGCAGGCTGGGCATGACTTCATCCTTTGCAGAGTGTACGGCCGTCCCCGCTCCGCCTGCCGCTGGCCACAGGCACTGACTGGATGATCCCCCTTGCCCCCGTCCCTTGGAGGCCTGCGCCCGGGGCTGCGTGGTGCCCAGGCTGGCGGGTGGGCACACACACTTCTCGCACTGCCCAGCCGTCCTGACCGGCGTGTCGGCTTCTGGGCTGAGCCTCAGGGACCTGCCGAGCCCCATGTTCAGTCTGTCTGATGAAGAATAGTTCTGGCTGAAATTGATGTAAAATGCTGGGTTCCTTAACAGATACACTGGTATGTATAACGTGACCCACACAGATCTACCGTGTGGGTCAGCATGGGGAGCCCCCCTCAGTGCTCTGCGGTAACCCATAAGGGGGAGAATCAAAGAACGATACGTGTGTGTATATAACTGAGTCACTTTGCTGTACATCCTAAGCTGTACAGCACTGTAAATCAGCCGCACTCCAATAGAAATAAAAGCTAACTTTTAAAATAAATGCACTTACAGAACGGCAGGTCCAGCCTGCTGGCAGGATGAAGTGCTGCGGGAATGCACTCAGGGATTCAGAAATGAGCCCTTGGTCCCTCTCAAACCTGTTGGACGGTCAGGGAGGTGGAGGCTCACACAGCCGCTCCCGTTTCCCGAGGGGCGGGGTGGGGCGGGGTCACCTGTGGCCCCTTTGTCGGGACCGTTGGCTGAGCTGTGCCCCGTCGTTGAGATGGCTCTGCTGGGTCCCAGCGTCCCCTCTCTCTCACCTGAGTGTGAGCTGCTCACGCTCTTCGGTGAGAGCGTAGGTTTCATCACTTGTGTGCTCGGAGTCGGAGTTCAGTACACGGACCCTGACTGCTCAGCTTTGCCGGAGAAGGTCACCGTCTCGGCATCTGGGGACGATCTAGCCTCTCAGACCTTCTGTTTGGAGTCGCGTTGACCCTCTGCGCTGTTCAGGACTCACTCCAGGCCTCTTGTGAGTCTGCTGCTGGCCTCCAGCAGTGGGGGCAGCTGTGTGTGTGCCAGTCACTCAGTTCTGCCTGACTCTCTAGCCCGTCAGGCTCCCCTGTCCTTGGGATTTCCCAGGCAAGATCACTGGAGTGGGGTGCCATTTCCTCCTCCAGGGGATCTTCCTGACCCAGGGATGGAACCCAGGTCTCCTGCACTGCGGGCAGATTCTGGCCCCTGTGCCATCAGGGCAGCTGGTCAGAAGGACGAAATCCGCTTGTGGAGAAGCCGGGTTTGGTCACCGCCGGCTCCTCTCCTCTTCCGGGCTTTTCCACCTCCCTCCCTTTCGTCTCCCTGAATGGAAATCAAGTCAAGCTTTGCTGGCTCTCAGGTGGCTTCAGGATGAGCCTGAAGTGCTCTGATAACAGGAAGGAGGTGCCAAGCTCCCTGGGCCCTCAAAGTCCACGTCGGTGGACTTGGGTGCCGAACCCCGCGCCTCCTCACTCTTGGACGCACAAGCTGTACTTGGGGTCTGGCGTCCTGCACACGCTGGGTGTTCAGCCTCTGACCCAGAGGGGAAGGATGGCTGTCNCCGGGAGCCACAGGCATGTTCTGGAGCCCTGAGAACTCCCGCCTGTGGTTTGCGGCTCCTTCAGAATCTAAGAAGGACCCGAGTCTGGGGGCCCGCGGTCTCAGATCCCTGAGAAGTGTGGCTTGAGTGCCAGCTCCGGGCTGGGGCTGGATTCCTGCTGGGGGAGAGGGCAGGGCCCCCCTCGTGGGGAAAGTCCTCCGTGTAGCGAGTGCACATCTGTGGACACGCCTTGCCGGCAGCCGCAGGGGCTGAGGGCGTTCTGAACTTCGTCTCTGCTGCAACATCTGCAGGTGCGCTGGCCCTGGAAACTCTCTGCCCCGCTCTTTTTTTTAAAGAATAGTAAATACTTAACTGCTTAATTTTGGATTTTCCTGGATCCATTGTTAGAAACGTATTTTTAGTTGGTCATGACGCAGAGAGCCCAGATTATATGTCTTTGCAGTTTATAAAATAACCTACTAAGTATTGATAAGAAATGATCTGCAAATACTTAATTTCAGCTATCAACTTCAC
The DNA here is from genome assembly GCA_006408615.1 of Connochaetes taurinus. Lineage (NCBI taxonomy): Eukaryota > Metazoa > Chordata > Mammalia > Artiodactyla > Bovidae > Connochaetes > Connochaetes taurinus. The sequence continues at coordinate 258,286 of SJXO01002128.1, forward strand.
ATTTTCACGAAGTACACCATGGGGTAAAACCTTTATTATCCCGCACGAGAGGCAAAACGTAGGATTTCATTCATTCCATTCAAGAGGTAACGTCGGTTCCATTTTGATGACAAAAGCTGCAAAGCTGCTCATTTTACTGGAAGTTTCGGAGTGGGTTGCAGTGGTGAGCTGCTCCAGCCTCTCTTGATGATGTGCTTTGCCCTCGACAAGAAGATGCTCAGGTGGTTTTCCCAGCACTTACTCATCACACAGAGCTCACCCTTCTCCCGTCTGAACTTCAGGTCCAGACCTTNGAGAGGCAAAACGTAGGATTTCATTCATTCCATTCAAGAGGTAACGTCGGTTCCATTTTGATGACAAAAGCTGCAAAGCTGCTCATTTTACTGGAAGTTTCGGAGTGGGTTGCAGTGGTGAGCTGCTCCAGCCTCTCTTGATGATGTGCTTTGCCCTCGACAAGAAGATGCTCAGGTGGTTTTCCCAGCACTTACTCATCACACAGAGCTCACCCTTCTCCCGTCTGAACTTCAGGTCCAGACCTTGAAGCACCCCTGGAGCCCGGGGGTTGTCCGGAGACCCTCTGCTTTCTTAGCCCAGGTGGTTTGCTCTGTGGCTTGAGCAGAGAAGGACACACGGACGACTCTCTGGCGGCAAGGCATCCCCTGGTTTTCTCAGTATGAACGCTTTCTGGGCAGGTTTGCAGAGCACACAGGGTTCATCCAGAGAAACCTACTTGCTGGGGAGCTGAGTCACTGCTTCAAGTTCAGATTCCCAGTTTTGAGTGTAAGCCTCTGGCCCACTCACCATGGCGGGAGCTACCTTATGCTCGTGGGATCTGAGGGGCCTGGGACTCGGGGGTCCTTGGGGTCTGCACCAGGAGTGGGCAGGACGGCTGTTGACTCTTGGCCACACTTGAAGGGAAACATTGATTTTAGAAGGGGCTTCCCTGGAGGCTCACTCAGGCAGTAAAGAGTCTGCCTGCAATATGCGAGACTTGGGTTTGATCCCTGGGTTGGGAAGATCCCCTGGAAAAGGAAATGGCAACCCACTCCAGTATTCTTGCCTGGGAGATCCCATGGACAGAGAAGCCTGGAGGGCTAAAGTCCATGAGGTCACAAAGAATCAGACAGGACTGAGCGGCTAACACACGCACACTGATTTAGAGCCCAGTCCTTGACCAGAAGGGTCTGCTGCAGAAGACAGCCTGGTGGGGAGGCCACTGAGACTGAGCCGGACATTTGGAAGGGCAGCTGGAAATAGAGACCTTCACCTGGAAATTCCAGGCAGGTGGTGGTAATTAGAGCAGCTGAATCAGGAGACATGTGTTTCCCCTGAAAGTGCATTGTTTATGCTTTCCTCCCCATTGTGTAAACTCAGACCCTCGGGTCAAGTGTGCGGAATTTCCTCTTCTTTGTACAGTAGCCTGGCTGTGGGCTGGAAAGGATCTCAGAAGTTGTTGATCTCTGTGTAATTTTGTCCAAATAAAGACTAGAATTCAGACTGAGGAGCAGAGGTGACTTAGATCCCGGAACCCTGCGCTTGGGTTCTGCGCACACAGAGGGATTGTGAAAATGACTTTTGTATTCTGATTCACTGCAAAGGCATCGGGGCTTCCCAGGTGGTGCTAGCGGTCAAGAACCCGCCTGCCAAGGCAGGAAGCTTATGAGATAACGGGTTCGATCCCTGGGTCGAGAAGGTGCCCTGGAGGGGAGGGCATGGCAACCCACTCCAGTATTCTTGCCTGGAGAATCCCCATGGACAGAGGAGCCTGGAGGGCTATAGTCCACGGGGTCACAAAGAGCCGGGACATGACTCAAGGGCTTAGGATGCAGAAATGCGCCCACTTGCCTGTGTGGTAGCCCGGTTACCTGGGAATCGGGCCTGGTTGGAAGTCCACGTTCTTGGTGTCTTCCGAGCTGCAGGAAGAGCGAGGGTCCTTGGTTCGGGCCCTGGGTCTCAGGCCCCTTTCCCGGCTCTGTGATGCTGGGCCCCGGAGAAGAGAGGGGCACCGGTGCCTTTGTGGGAGAGATCTTGGCCATCTACCCACGTCCTGCGTCTTCCGTCTTGGCTTAGGAGAGTTGAGGCTTTGGTAAACATCGACGGGTTGTAGGAGACACTTGATTCCGAGGCTGGGGAGGTCCTGGGCTTCAGGACAAAGAGGTCCTGGGTCTTTCCCTGGATATAAGAAAGGGTGGCGCTTTAGAAGAACATCACCAAAAAGAAGGAAGCAAGCAGGTCTCCAGATCTAGTAGGTGGAAAGAGAGCAGACATGAGAACTGTGTTCAGAGAATCTGGTGTCAGACCCTGAGAGTGAGAAGTGGACCGTCAGGTTCTCGCCTGGGCCTTCGTGCTTCCTGGGCGGACGTGAAGGGGGCTTGGTGGGCCAGGGAGGCTTGTGGTGGGCGCTTTATCTCCTGTGGTGGACCCAGTCCTCAGCAGGGAGCGTTACTGGGTGAACACTGGGGTTATGAGGAGAGACAGCGGATTTTGTGAGAAAACATCCCCCCACCCACAGTTTTTCTTATTGTGGTAAACTAACCCTGCCGTACAGTTTACCACGCTGACCACCTTGGGGTGTCCAGCCCGTGCCTTTATGTCCCTTGGCCTAGCTCTGTAAGCGGCTTCATCATTCCAGGCTGGAACTCTGAACGCGTCCGACAGGAGGATCGCGATCCTCTGTGTCAGGTGAGACCCACGCGGTCTGCGCTCACCTGGGGCCACTTGTATCCCCGGTGACCTTGGTTTGTATTAAACACGAATACTGGGGATGCAGGGTTTGTGAGCTATGGACCATCATCCTCTGTGGGCTGCGGGCGTGGAGGAGGGGGAGGCTCCTGGTTTCAGGGTTCAGGACAGGGACTTAAGATGGGATGGCCCAGTGACCCAGTGCCAGGGCGAGTGGACACAGCTGCTCGTCTCACGCGCGAGAAGATGGACCCACTGGGAACGTGACGCCTGGGTCTTGGGTCCCCCCCGGGCGGGGCTTGTCCCTCCACAGTAGCTGGCCTCTGGTTTCTGTGGCCATTAAATTAGCAGAATTGCATCAGAGTGGCTGCTTTCTTTTAATTTAAAATTATATCATTTCTCACGTTCCGAACACATCCTTCGGGGTCTTTTTTTCTTTCCTCCCTTTTTTAATGAACCCCAAATGTGAAAACGGTTCACAGGCGACTGGGCCGTGAGTTTTTCCTCTGCTTGGCCGTGCAGTGAACTGTTCCAGTAAAGACAGGGTCTCATTTTCAAAGGGGGAAGGTTTGTGCAGTGCCGGCCTCCTATCTAGTCCATGGAGTCAAACCCAAGGGGAAAGATGGACCATTTCGATCCTTTGACTCCTTAGGCTAAAATGAGACTTCCCATCACATGCTTTGCTCCACCTAGGTTTTGTGGACAAGGCTTTTTTTTTTTTTTTTTAAAGCAGTATTGTTGGTGAAATGCTTTCAAGCAGCTTGTTTATCTTTGAACAAAGCTTAGCGTAAACATGTCGTGTCAGACGGGAGAGTGGCTTGTCCCATCAGTGATGGAGCCTCTTAATTAGGGTCCTCACTGAAAACAATGTGCAGTGATGAAGGCTGGGCAGAGGGCGGAGGGGAAGGAGGAGATGATGGTTTGTCCAGAGGAAAATGAGATCTGGAGAGGATGCTCTGGGAAGATCCGGGAAAATGCACAAAGTAACAGGGTGGAAAAGCCCAGCTTCGTGTGGTTTGGAAAGTGAGGTGGAGGCTGCATTTCTCAGAGCCGGCTCCGGGGGCCACGACGTCTTGCTCAGGGGCCCAGGGAACCCCCAGGACCTGGCGGAGGCCCCGCGCTCAGCTGTCAGACGGAGGATCTCGATGTGTGGTCCTGCCAGGCTCTGGTGCTCAGGGCTGCTGGTGACTGTGAGCCAGTATCTTGGTTGATAGATCAAGGCTGCAAAATCCGGTGTGCATTTTCTATTTTTAAGGCTATGAGATGCAATGAAATGCACCTACTGCTCAAACCACACTGAGCATAATATAATCTTACTTTTTCCAAGATATTTAATGATTTAAGGATTTAAAAAATACATATCTCGGTACCCACAGTGTATTAGTTTTCTCTGTAGGGTGAGATAACCGAAAGCTTTAGTTGATCTAAAATTGAAATCTGTGGCTGGTAAACTAGTATTATTTATTAACTTATTTATCACTCACATCAGCTGGTAATTCCAGACTGTATTTTTACTAGAGAGAAGGTAGATAGCTGGAATAAGCAAACTGAGGTATAAAGATTCAAAGTATATGTCACTGTTTAAATTAATTTGTGGAGTTTGAGTATTTTGGGGTACTAGTGAGAACGTGTTAAGCCATAGCCCGTCATATTGAAACATCCGGTCTTGTGTTTCATATACCCAGTGGCTGATTCATGGCGTGGACCAGCAGTTATTCAATTTCACCTCTGAATGTAGCCCATAGTGTGGTGAGCTTGTTGCAAGGTATTCACGTGATGCAAGGTGGTGAAAGGAATTTCAAGTTGTAGCCCTCTGTCTCCAAATCCCTCTCCACAGCTGCATCTTATCCAGGTGTTTATGGATTGAAGTGTTGTAATTTCAGAATGCATCCGCGCATTGCAGTCACACGCCCTGGTTCATGTTCCCATCGATGGCAAGGGATGTGCCTGTTACGTTTCCATGAGCCGCGACCTCACTCACCCTTTCAGTTACTGTGTCATAGGACCAACACGTCATATGAGCATCAGTCAACCCTCACTGAGTGCGTGGAAAACTTCATGTTTGTTCTCTCTGCCTAGCCGAGTCCAGAATATAACTCGGTTTCTTTTCCTGGTCAAAACAACTGGATTTGCCCGATTTCAGAAGAAGTGTATTTCCAAGTTTAGGGTTCCAGAGAAGTACATTGTAAGTTGATTTTTTAAAAAGTGAATAAAGGCTTAAGTAATTTAATCATAAAGGGATATTCCATGTGCATGCACAGAGCCACACACAGAGATGCGTCATGCCTGTATGTGTGTGTGTGTGAGAGTAAGATCAGTGGCAACCGAAAACTTTATGTTAGAAACAGCACCCTAAAACCTGTATGATTAGTTGGTGCTTCGTATGTTAATTGGGATGTTATTGACTCTTAATATGAGATTAATTTGCAACTCAAAGTCCCTTTGATAATTCAAGAGATCAATGACTGGACACACACAAGGGATTCGTGTTGGAATCTGGCAACAAGAAATAAGTAAAGAAAAAGAACTGAGTCACCACCTGGCATTGTATCGGTAAGCCATAAAGTGAATTGGAAGTGGAGGTCATTTTGCTACCCTGTCCAGTCATATAACTTAACACAGTAAGACACACATTGATGTCCTAAACAGTCACCTCTCCTATGTAGAGGGAAAAAATGACCCAATTGCCAGTGGTGAAGTTTGGCTAACATTAATCCCTTAAGGATTCCGTGTTTTATGTATCGTTTGGCCAGATTCTCCTCTTCAATAGTTTTATTGGCTTTTGGCTCTTTCATGTTTAATTTCTTTCCAGAGCCAGCCCAGCTCATTGCATTCAGGACGCCTTCCCCCAGTTCTGTGTGAGGTATCCCCCTTTTTCATTTGCCTTAGTTTTCCCCTTTGAATAATGCCCGGTTTCCTCAAATGAGAAATAATAACAGGCTGTTTTAAAAATGAGCTTTCACTTAGAAATTAACATAGAAATTTGAACTCCAGAATTGGCAGTTTATGTAGCAAAGACCCTGAAGTTTTTCAAAAAAGGAGACTTAGCTTCCTTTCAGCACATAAAGACTTTCATCAAAATGTGAGACTATGGCTCTTAAAAGCCCAGGTGTGGTTTTGGTTTCTGATGGGAGAAGCCGCACCAGGAAATACTTGTTTTGAACCCTGTTCAGTGTCTAGTCCCCCTTGTTTAGTTCTAACTTCACTGTTGCTGTTCAGTTGCCAAGTCGTGTCTGACTGTTTGCGACCACATGGACTGCAGCACGCCAGGCTTCCCTGTCCCTCACCATCGCCCGGAATTTGCCCAAGTTCATGTCCACTGAACCAGTCATGTTATCCAGCCGTCTCATCCTCTGTCGCCCTCTTCCCCTTCTGCCTTCAATCTCCTGCAACTTCAGACTTCACTGTAACTGGTAGCAAAAGATTTCCCAGATATTCCTAGATGTTAACACACTTATATGAGTTCTTTGCTGTTAGAAACCACATTTAAATGCTCACAAATCTCCTAAAACTCTCCATGGTAGATAATGGGGGCAGTTAATTATTATTGAATACAAGCGAAAAAAATTAAAAAGCTAGGACTATCTGTGTACCATTTGAATTGAATGGCCAAGGTTATGGAGTGAGTGATTCACATTTTCTTTATTTCATATTTATACTCGTATTAAAGGGTGCATGGCTTGAGTCTTCTGAATGGTTTTCTTAAATGCTCTTGGAAGACATGAGGTTTTCTGGAATCTGATACATTTTGATAGTCATTGGCCAGTGGCTTGACATTTGGTTTCAGCAGGAACTGGTAAAGGTAAGGATTGGTTTCTTGAGTGTTAGGAGTCGGACTCTGCTCAGGGGCGGCGTGGGGGTGTGTGGTCTGGGAATGACGTCTCTGCAGGCACTAACCACAGGCGGCTGACCCTGGAACCTCAAGGCAGCCTTAGAGGTGTCTCTTGGCATCTGTCTCGGCCTCAGTGTAAACACCAGACTGTCGCTGAGAAAACCACCTCTTCCTTCTGTGGTTTCCCCCATTTTCCTCCTTAAACCGTAAGCGTTGTGCTTGTGGTTTTAGGTAGGGCCTTGGAAAACGCCACTTAGCGCTTGCAAAGCAGCGCTTCTGGTCCACCATCCATCATCTTCCAGAAGAGCCCAGGGAGCCTGATGCTGTGCTGGACCCCCTGGGCCGATGTACGAGGGGCCTGGGCATCTGTCACGGAGATTCTTCTCGTGGGCCGCGCTCTCACCTTTTGTCAGAGGCGGAGAAGCCTCGCTCCACTGTTAGGTGTTTGCTGCCCCACAGGGTTAATTCTGTGGCATTTCTGTTCACATTTTGAGCTTTCAGACCTGGTTTTAAAGTTACACCTTGTTCTCCTTTGGGGCGATGTTTCCAACAGTGAGTCCTCTGGGTTTGCAGACCTGCTCTGCAGCGGTTTAGAATCTGTCATTTATAAGGAATCCGAAACCTCACATGTATTTTTGAAAAGTGGCTTCAGGATGAGTCTGGTATTCGAGGCTGAGCGCAGCTATGAAAATTACATTTTGGCTTCATCCTGGCCGCCAGGCTTAGTCTAAACATGCACAGTTTTTCTCAGATGTGTCCCGTATCTGACCGGCTAGGGGAACAGCTGAGATGACTGTCCTAACAAGGTATTTTATAGCCTCTGAAACGCAAGGAGTGTGAATGAAGTGATATCATATACACTCATTTAATGCACAGTGTGGTTGCCCTCTTTCTTACCAGAAGGAATATCTGTGTTCTAGCCTCATTCCTGGAAATACGGTATGGCTTCCCTGTCTGGAGAGAAACCAGCGATCCTGTGTGATATTTACTTGTTCTAGGGAAAAAAGTTGGTAATCCTGTTGCCCTTGGTTTAAGTGAACTGGCTTTGAGTTGCATGTCAGTCACATTCTTCTTGCCCAGGTCGGTTAGGCTTTTCCTGTTGCCATTTTAAGTGTGTTACAAACGGTAGGGTCCTGATAGGATCGGGAGGTGGGGCCAGTGGGATCAACAGGAAATTGGCTGCACTTTTTGCTCCCCAGCGGAAAGCCGTCTTCACGGCTTGGTACTAGTTACCTGGGGCTTTCCCAGCGCAGGCAGGGCCTTCAAGGCGTCTTGTGAAAGGCGCTCTAACCAGGCGGGAAGGCCGCTCCACGGGACTCCCCGGATCGCTGTCGGCGAATGGGCCTGGCGCCTTAGACCAGGCTGTGAAGCTTCTCACTTACTGTCGTCTGTGCAGTAAAAAGTGCAGTGCGTTTCCCGGGTCCCAGAAGGAAGGGCCTCAGAAGCTCCCTGAGCGTTCTTTCGATTCACATTTTAGCCCCGATGAGGGGTTTTTCTGAAGCTGCAGTGCGGAAAAGGTCCGGGAGTGGGGCCGGGAGGCTGGAGCCGCTCCGGAGGCCGGGGGAGGGGGGCACGCCTGTCCTCTTGCCCCAGGTCTCCTCTGCAGAGCCTCGCATCTCGGTGGCATCACTGTTTGTGAGAGACTGTGTTGACACCGTGTTGCTAAGACAGAGACAGGATGTTAAAAGCAACTGGGAATGTGGGATTCACAGGCCTGCTGAGAGCGAGAGATTCCAGGGAGGGTGGTCCAAGGACCTCAGGCGCCTGGGGGCTGGGCGCCCGCCTCTTCTTCCTCACCGGCCCCCTGCCTGCCTCTCTCCTCCCTTCCAGCCCCTTCCTCTCCTTCCTCCTCCAGCCCTTGGGAACCTGTGCTCCCCGCTCCCCGTGCATTTGGGGCTGCTGATGGGCTTGCAGAAAGCGCACAGCACTTCTGCTTAAACAGGTGCTTTTACACTGTTAGACTTGGAGCCTCAGAACTGGAGTGCCCTGCCTCACGCGGGGCCCCTCCCCGCACCGGCCTGCCCCTCCCCTCGGTGCCCCCACCCCGGTGCCCGTGTCCTCCTGCTGGGCCTGACCCCCTTTGCCTCTTTCTGGGCAGCAGGCCCCCCTCCCCACACGGCCGCCTC
>SJXO01002128.1:273372-305378 GCA_006408615.1 Connochaetes taurinus
TGGATAGGTCCTAAGTCCGTGGGTGTTAACCTGATTGGCCTCTCCTTCTGGGTAACTGAGCAGAGCTCAAGGAGCAAGCGTGGGTTTCTGAACCCAGCTCAGAGGCAGGGACGTGGTGGGGATGAGACGTCACAGAGAAGAGGCCACCTGGAGCACAGGTGACTCGGGGCTGCCTCACCCGTTGAGCTTGCCTGGCTGGGGGTTAGCTTGGCTGGGGGCCCCTGGGAACCTCCGCTCTCCCCAGCTGTCTGGAGGCCTGGAGTGGCTCCCCACTCACTGCCACGTTCCTCTTTGCGGGGGTTTCTCATAGTGCTGTCCCTGAATTGTGAGCCGACGCACCAGTGTTGCTGGGCTGTCATCTAGGGTTGTTATTTGAGGTTGATTCAATGGACGCCAGCATCACCGCCACCACCATCAAAACAACAGCGATCAGACGCCTGCCACTCTGTCTCATCAGTTCTCAGGCGCCTGTGGATTCGTGTTTAAATACCTCTGGGGTTGGCGCGGATCGAACAGTTGACGGGGCGTCGTGGTTCAATCAGCAGTGGGTTTTACAGCCGATGTGGTCGCAGGTGAAACACGGGCTGTATCAGGCTGGGTGTGGCGCTCTGGGGCTGCCCTCCAAGTGCTCTCGGGGTCCTGGAGACACACATGCCAAGGACACGTGATAAACGTCACGGTGTTCTTCAGTCACTGAGCCGTGTCCCACCCTCTGGGACCCCGTGGCCTGCAGCACGCCAGGCTTCCCTGTCCTCCACCATCTCCCAGAGTTTGCTCAGACTCCTGTCCACTGAGTCGGTGATGCCGTCCAGCCGTCTCATCCTCTGTCGCCCCCTTCTCCTCCTGCCCTTAGGGTCCTTTTCCAGTGAGGTGGCTCTCGCATCATGTGGCCGGAGTATTGAGGCTTCAGCATCAGCGTGTCATGGGCACTGGGTCGGAGCAGTGAGCCCTTTCTTGGGGATGGTTGAGGAGGCTCTTTTCTGCAGTCTGTTGGTTCTTTAATGTTTGTGCATTTCGGATGAATTTCTGGAGCACAGGTTTCAGGTTTTAGCCTCATCTCTGGACAGCTCTAAGTGGTCACCCAAACCCAGATTCTGAAGCAAAACTGTGTGCATGGATTGATTTACGCTATTAGGAGGTTATGAGAGTGCGTGCTGACAAAATTGCCTGAATGATGAATCAGGGAGAGGAATAGATTTGTAGTGTCTGGAGTCTGTTTGGACTCTTGTCAGTTGTCCCCATTTCCAAAATATAAAATTAAGAACAGCTTACTGTCTTGGAGGCACTTGTTCAGATTTCATTTTATAAAATAAATATCTCCAGATGTAGTTGTTTTATGAAGAAGATTTCCAAGGCATTGGAACCAAGATGAGCATACTGTTTTTAAAAAACAGACTTTATGCAATCACAATAGTGTTAACAATACGGTTTTATTTTCCAGAAGCTGTATTGCCAGAAGCAGCACTTAGGTGTGTACTTGATCTCAGGCTTAATAAAGCTGCTAGTAAAGCTCATTAACTAAATTCTACCTATCACACCTCTTCCATTCTGTCCATAATATCTATGTCTACTCTGGGTTAGAATTTGGATTCTTCTAAAGAAATTGCAAATGTATTGAGCACCATCGTCTGTTTGTCTTCTGATGTGTTGGCAGTTTTCCATGATGGTGATTGAACTGAATTCATCTCAAGCTTGTCCTGGCGTGTTATATTAAATCTCCTAACTCAGAGTTCACGTCTGTAAAGTGGGAATGGTAATATGTGTCTTGTTAGACAAGAGGCACTGGTTGATTGTTGCATTCGGTGGGCATTTGAACACTGGTTCCCTTCTTCTCCAGCTCGTCTTACCCACTTGGATTCTTTATTGTGCATTTTAACTTTATTTTAAATGTTAGAAATGAATCACAGGAGCATTTTGTTGTGGAATGTTCTTTTATTGAAACTTCCCGATTTAATTGAATTAAATTAAAATTTTGTTATTTAGGCTTTGGGCCTATTTATCTCCTTTTTGCATATTTTGCGTGTCCTTGTGTCCTGGGGATGTGAGGGACGAAGCGTGGACCCTAGTCCCCACCATCAGTTTCCTCTGATCTCAGGACTGAAAGTCCTGCATCAGAAGTGCCTTTGCAAGTAGGGGTGGTGTCCTGCTAGACCTTGGGAAATGGGGAGAGTCCGTGTCTGAGTGTCAGTGACAGCATTCCCTCTTTGGACTGAGTGACGCTTTGATATGTTCCGCTCGGGGATTGCTGTTCTCTCTGCCAGGGCCAGAGGTGGACTTCTGAGCAATTGCAGAAGGACTTGCCCCCTAGGACAAGGCCACAGAGTGTGTGTTAAGATGGGGCTCCTGGTACCCGGGTAGGGCTTTTCCCATAAATAGCGAAGATGCCAAAAGCATTTCAGTTGAAACCTGAACCTCCGTTTGTGGCTGTTCTTCTGCTTAAAGCTGTTTTCTCTTCCTTCCAGGGTGGGTGTGCTGGCTCTGGCTGCGGGAAGTGTGACTGCCACGGCGTGAAAGGACAGAAGGTGAGTAGCCCTCTGGGGTCAGCAAACCCTCGGGTCTCCATCACTGTGGAAGTCATTACTTTAGAGCAACCGAATAACCAGCAAGTTGAGCTGAAGCTTTATTACCATTTCAGGCATTTCCCCAGAGCGATACAAATGAAACAAAACCAGACTTAACAATATTGTTGGGGCATCCTGACTGCTCCTCCCCAAAGCTGGTAATTATTGGTGGCGGTTAACGCTAAAAAAGCGATTTGGTTTCTTTCCTTTTTTGACTCTAGAAGGAACAAGTGTATTGGCAGAAAATTCGTTGAGTCAATTGCATTCTTTGGAAAAGTGCACGAAGACTAAACTTAGCTTTTTTTTTCCTGAAAAAAAAAAACAAAAAAAAAAACCACCAAAAAGTTTCTCTTGAACTTGAGAGCCTTCTATTCAAATCAGAATTTTTAAACAGTTTTACATTCGTAAGATACTTGTCTAGATTTATTTACAGAAACAGTAACTATTTATCATTTCCCAAATGTACAATTATAATATTTTCTTTCTAAGCAATACTCTGCCCTGTCTCTCACTTGAAGAATCGCAGATCTGTATGAAGAGCGTTTTCACTTGAAGGCAGGTTGGGTCTGCATTTCCGTTGTTTGGAGAGAGGGCTTTCACCCCGGGACAGGGCAGCCTCCTCCGGGTCTCTGTGTGGGGTCTCCATGGAAACCGGGTGGCGCCCTGGGAAAACCTGGCCTCTGGGCTAGAGCAGCTGGGGCCGAGGAAGGGAGGCGGAGACCCCTGGTCCTCTTCCCACTTGCTGGGAGCTGGGGATATCGTCCCAGCAAGCCATCCCTTCTGGTCTGCCCAGGGCTCAGTGAATCACAGACTCACACTTCTGAAATCCAGCAAGTTCTACTTTACAGAAAATTGTTCCACTTCTTTTCAGCGGTTTGCTGACGTACCAACCTCATCCTTTTTAAAAGCTGGTTGACGGTTGGTGCCACCGCTATTACCTGGGTAGGTTTTGAGTCAATGAAGTATGTGGAAGCGTTTTCTGTCTTCCAGCATCCACTCAGCACCCGCTTTACCCTCTGTAATCCCTCTTCTCCCGCTGTTTTCTTCCTCAGGAAGTGTCTCTAGCTAGTTCCAGATTGCATCCTCGAGAGTAACGGCAAGACTTTTGTGTCACAAAGACGCTTTTTGTGTGTGTGTCTAACTTGAATTGTAAGCATGCTGAACTAACAAAGAAATCCTTCAAACTATAGAAAGTGGACCTTTCAACAAATAGGAAATGGAGCCCTTTATCAACATCACTATGCTTTTCTTGTAACTTAGAGTGTCAGAATTGGGGGAGGGGAGGGGGAGTTGGTGTTTCTTGCTTGTAAGGAAAGCGTGTCTTTTCCACCCGCTTTCTTGGTTTCATTCTCCACCATTGACTGCACCCCCCGGCTGCAGTCACTCAGGCTCCGGTGCTTTTCAGACCCTATTCCGGTCTTATTTTTCTAGCCTGATTCATTTTACTTTTAACCCCAAGTCTGCCCCTTACATATGAGGAAGAAGATTCATCATATTCATTATATATGAGGAAGTCGATTCATCTAGGCGCAGCTTTCCAGATGTGCTTGGCCGACTTCTTCCTGACTTGACAGGGGCCTGGCCCTCGTCAGTTCAGAGCTGGTGAAAGCACCTTCAGAGAAGGCAGGTCACGTCTTGGGGTGTCTGACACCCACCCAGACAAGGAAAGGGGCTGTAAGTGTTTCTCATCAAATCCGAGCACGTGGAAACCCTTGCTTTAGCCAGTGCATCAGCGGACTCTCCAGGCCCAGGAACACACCCTGTAGGCCTGCCTTCCCCTTGGGCATGGGAAGGTCAAGGTGGGAAGGTCACAGGGTCACCGTGACCCTTCCTGGTCTGCGCATGCTCCTTCAACAGGATCCTCCACCGTCCACTTTGGGTTTTATACCTTATTATTATTATTCAATAAAGACTGTTTAAATGAAATACTGGGAAGCAGTGGGTTAAGCCATCCTGAATTTGTGTTTTAAAAGGCTGTCATGACTGAATGGATTCAGACCGCCTCTTGAGATTTAGGGGAACAGCTAACTGATTTAGGATTATATCCTTTAAACAGAAAGCATAGCTGTGCCTCTTCTCCCCTTGAGTATAAATATTTCAGGTCCCATGGTTCACATAGCATGAGCCGGGAAGAGGGCCTTCCTCCCACCGAAAGAGGAAATTTTAAACTTCCACTTATTGTCTCGGACGTGATGTTAAAATAATCAGTTTAACGATGGGAAACACCCAGAGCCTGCCTGAGCTGGACCTTCAGATCTGGTTCCATTTCTCTCATCCGAAGGTCAGATAACAAAGAGATGTATTCTTGGCTGGCACGTCAGCAAGAGAAATTGGTCTTCCTCATCTCCCACCACTGTTCTCAGAGCCGGGCCTATACGTGCGGATCGGATGTAAATGCAAAATGAATAAAGGCTTGAGCATCACAGAATTTGGCTCAAGCAGTTGAACCCACAGACCAGGGCATGTTTTCAGTTCTCATAGGGGTTGCTGTTCTTCAGTGTCTACAAGTTAAATGACTTCTGGGGTGTTTTTGAAAATAGGATGAAAAATATCACATAACTCGGGGCGTGGGGGTAAACGTTACCTAAATGGGACCGAGCATCAGCTCACTGTTTCTGAGGCATGCCCCCTTGAGGGACTCTTGAACATATTGGTTATTGAGAATCCACCAATGGAAACTGGAATATGTCCAGTGTAAATCACTGAAATCTCTTTTGGCAAAGTCCTGAGTTCCATGGAGATGAGATTCCTTGACAGATGTCTGATATCCTCCTGATTTCATCAACAGATATTGGTGCCTTAGGTCACTGTTCTCTAACCTCACATCACCAGTGCAGGGCTAGGGAGCTTGTTCCAAGCTCAGCGCTTAGATTCCTGAGCTTGTCACAGACTTCAGTCTTTGCTGACTTGTTTGTTTTCCTGGCGCCCAGATGTTTTCTCTAGGTAATTAATCTGGGTTAGTACACAGTGACTTCGTGTCTTTCCAGAGGCCTCTGCAGTGTGGGAATTTTATCTCCTTAAACTGATTAGGGTTTCGAATGCTTGCCTCCTCAGTACTAGCCAAAACTTAAGCTCTTCTTTTGCTCCATAACCTGATTTTCTCAACTATTCGAGGTATTGGAAGAGGCAACATAGTCCCAAGAGTGACTCCCTTGGTCTTGGAAATTAACCATTTCTACTTTGCAAAAAGAACAGAGTTTGCACAAGAAGTCTTACAAATGTTTTATCCAGAGGAGCCAGCGTTTATGTAAAGCTATCATCCAGACTGGAAGCCTCCAGTTAACTAGAGAGGTGGGAGATATACATGTGAAATAAATAACAACTGGAGGGTAAGTGGTCACATTGCAGGAGAAACAGCAGAGAAGACAAATACTCTGGTTGTCCCGAGAAGGGAGTGATCCCAGCGGCCTAGGACTGTGAATACAGGGGCGGCTTCCTGGATGAAGCAGGCGTGTTGTGGCCTCGCTGATGCTCCAGGCTCACCAGGACATGGAGCAGGGTTCTCTTGTCACGCGTCTGCCTCAGGTCACGTGCTGCGTTTAACTGCACTGACCAGAGAAAGTAGCCCCCGTGGCCTGCTGATGACCATGACCTTGGCAAAGGATGGATGGTTCCTCATAGAGGGACTTGGACAGGGGCTTCCCCGGGCCACAGTCTTGGGGAGCACAGAGAGTCTTAATTAAGCAGAAGTGTCATATTTCTGAGGAGTGATGAGAACAGGGCGGTCATCTCACAGCTTCTCAGGACACTTTCACCTGCTGGTACCCAGGTCCTTGCCAGCAATGTGGGGAGGGAGCCCAGTTCCGTTCAGTCGCTCAGTCGTGTCTGACTCTTTGCAACCCCATAGACTGCAGCATGCCAGGCCTCCCTGTCCATCACCAACTCCCGGAACTCACTCAAACTCATGTCCATGATGAGTTGGTGATGCCATCCAGCCATCTCATCCTCTGTCGTCCCCTTCTCCTCCCGCCTTCAATCTTTCCCAGCATCAGGGTCTTTTCCAATGAGTCAGTTCTTCTCATCAGGTAGCCAAAGTATTAGAGCTTCAGCTTCAGCATCAGTCCTTCTGAATAGTCAGGACTGATCTCCTTTAGGATGGACTGGTTGGATCTCCTTGCTATCCAGGCAACTCTCAAGAGTCTTCTCCAACACCACAGTTCAAAAGCATCAATTCTTCAGAGCTCAGCTTTCTTCACAGTCCAACTCTCACATCCATACCTGACTGCTGGAAAAACCATAGCCTAGGCTAGACGGACCTTTGTGCAAACTCAGCCTGAACTGAAAGCCCCTGAGCTAGACTAGTCTCTTCTAGGGAGTAGGATGCAGGTGATAAGATCCAAGTGCTAATCAGAGCACGAATCAGTTTCCATTCTTCAAGGTAAGATGATCCTGACCTGCGAGGGCCCAACAAGAGGACCTCGTGGTTCAGAATATTCTGGAGTCTTGCCCATGATCCCGTTGCTCTAAGACTGGGTTCGTGGTCTGTATGCTGCTCCCCTGGCCGCCGGCCAAGGAAAGCGGCCCTTCTGAAGCCTCTCTGCAAGTGGGTGGTGATGAAGCAGATTGCTGAGGACCATGAAGAAATGGAGCTGGTGGTCTGGGGCCGTGGGCAGACCTCCCGAGTCCTGTTCATAGACAGATGACCACAGGGAGCCACCTTGTCTGCCCGAGTGCGAGCCCCACCCCAACCTGAGGCAGGTTAGATGCAGCCCAGCCCAAGAAACCAGGATCGCCTCACCTTCGGGGGGTGTCTGTTCCACAGAGCATTCAGAATAAAACCTAGAGGCGAGGGCAGTGAAGTGAGCCTCTCAACCCCGAGTCAGGAGATGCCATTGTCCCTACGTGGTGAGGATGGGGCCTCCCCGGCCCCTTCCTGCAGGAAATCCTGGCATATTCTTTGCCCTCTAGGAAATTCGTCACTCTGGTTTACAAGGAGTCATCTTTGTTACAAGCCGGGCATGACGCCTTGGTCTCCCAAGAGGCGAATCTGGCCCGAGTTCTCATGCATTCTGGACACAGAGACGGGGGTCGTGGCCCCGATGGTCAGCCCCGCCTGCGCCTGGGAAGGTGCGTCTTGTCTTTCCTCCCCGCAGGCTCCTTGCAGTAGACCAGCAATGAATCTAGTTGGCAGGCCTTTCTCGAAGGTTACTTTTGGAGACACAGACCAAGTATCCTTAGTGTCCTTTCCTCCAGGACACACTAAATAAGAAAAAGTATGTGGAAAGAATTCTGTAAGTCTAATCGTACCCAAGGGTTTCCCTGGTGGCGCAGTGGTGAAGAATCCGCCTGCCTGTGTAGGGGCCGTGGGTTTGATCCCTGGGTCGGGAAGATCCCCTGGAGGGGGACGTGGCAGCCCGCTCCAGGGTTCTTGTTCACTGCCGTGGGTCACCATCGCCTTCTCCAAAAATGGGTTTAGTTCAGTTCAGTTCAGTCGCTCAGTCGTGTCCAACTCTTTGCAACCCCATGAATTGCAGCACGCCTGGCCTCCCTGTCCATTACCAACTCCCAGAGTTCACTCAGACTCACATCCCTCGAGTCGGTGATGCCATCCAGCCATCTCATCCTCAGTCGTCCCCTTCTCCTCCTGCCCCCAATCCCTCCCAGCACCAGAGTCTTTTCCAATGAGTCAGCTCTTCACATGAGGTGGCCAAAGTACTGGAGTTTCAGCTTTAGCATCGTTCCTTCCAAAGAACGCCCAGGACTGATCTCCTTTAGGATGGACTGGTTGGATCTCTTTGCAGTCCAAGGGACTCTCAAGAGTCTTCTCCAACACCACAGTTCAAAAGCATCAGTTCTTCGGTGCTCAGCCTTCTTCACAGTCCAACTCTCACATCTATACATGACCACTGGAAAAACCAATGCCTTGACTAGACGGACCTTAGTCGGCAAAGTAATGTCTCTGCTTTTCAACATGCTGTCTAGGAGCCAGTATCAGCATTCAACATAAAGGGTCTTTCTTACCCCAAGGTTGCAAAGCATAAGAGGCTTTCTTAGCTGTCATTTAGTCTTTGGTAAATTCTCTTTTTGAGACAAGAACTATTATTTCATTGCCGTTTTTTGAGAATTCATTAGTCTTCATTTTATACATATCTTTATTTTCGTCGATCTTTCTTTTAATTTATACGTGGGAATTGAAGATACTGCTTTGTATGTTATGCTTTATATATCAATTGGTTATTCTCTTTTCATTTCTTATTATTCTTAGTATCTCTGTAGCATAGGTTTGAGACCTCAAAGATTATTGAGAAATAAGCTTATCTTTCAATTATTTTTTATTAGAACATAGAAAATTTCTTTCCCATAAATGAAATTTAACCACTGTTCCAAATATTAAAGGCACCATGTTTCTTCCCAGATATTTTATTTTTTACTCAAGTAAATGAAAAAGAATATTTTTGTGTAAACTCTTTGGAACTTTGGGTAAATTAACTGATCTGGCCTCAATGAATTATTAATAAAAACACTAACTTATTAATTAAGCACTAACTCTGTGGGAGGCACCATACCATGTTTGAATTAGTGAGGATTTCGAAATCTAGTATATTATAATTAAAAAGAAATCTCATTTTCTTGCTTCGAAGACATGAAGTATAAATGCCAAAAGAGCACAACTTACTGTAACGTAGAAGGTGTTGGCAGCCCACTCCAGTGCTCTTGCCTGGAGAATCCCAGGGACAGCGGAGCCTGGTGGGCTGCCGTCTCTGGGGTCGCACAGAGTCGGACACGACTGACGCGACTTAGCAACAGCAGCAGCAGCAGAAGGTTTATTTAATAAAACTAAGATTTGTTTAGTGTATTTGTAATTACTTGTATTGTTTGTGAGACTGGTTGGAAACCTGTGTTTTTATAAATGCTTTGAGCATTTCCCAAAGGGCAGTGGTGGCCAGTTCAGCCTTTCCCCAGACGTGGTCCTCAGTCCACCTGGAGGATGCTTTTGCCGTGGCCTCTGGAATGGAATACCAAGGGGTCCTCCACTGTCACTGGGCGGGGGGGACAGATAAGTCTGGGACATGAGCTGCAGCCCAGGACATCTCAGAACCTTTCGTTACAGCTTTGGAACCTTCAGGGGTGGCTTATCCCTTACAGTTTTCCAAACTCACTTGATCACAGACCCCTCTGTTTCTCAAATCAAGGAGCAGCCGTTACGAAAGGATGCTTGGTAGGCTAAGAGGCCTAGGTTCTTGGGTGTGTTCCACCAAGTCATTTGACCAGGTTCTCCCAAGAAAAAGGGAAATGACGTTGACCTACAATTTCCCAGTCTTGCTGAAAGGATCAAGTGAAAGGTACGATACCTAAAAAGCACTTGGGACATTTAAAATGTCATGTATGTACATCGTTTTAGCAGTAGCTGAATTTTGAAGTTGGGGTAAACATGGCGATGAGTTTGCTCACTGGTGCAGTTGGGGGCTGGATTCTCAAACCTGAAGATGCAGGCAAGCTGAGAACTTGTCGGTTCACAGAGAAGGACCATTCCATCAAGCCAGAAGCTCTCCCAGCACCTGAATCAGAGAGATGTCAGATGTCAGAATCACAACACCATTGTTGGGAAGCCTGTTTGTAGCTTTTGGATGCTTTTGGTGGAGGAAAAATGAGACGTTCTCACTTGGGAGGTCTGTCTGGAACAACCATCCAATTTCTAGTCAGCGCTGTGATTTTATCATCCATTTCCAGACTCATTAGGGGAACCAACTCTCCTGTTACTCACCCTCCTAACGTTTCAAGTACCTCTATAGGTTTTTCCTGTTAACTGCTTTTCCTGACACCCGTATAATTACAAGCAGTGTCCAAACTCTTCTCCCCAAGTCAACTTACCTTGTTCGAGGTATTTTTAAAGGGGAAAGTATGAGCAGAATCACTTTATTTCTGCCACACAATGGATTTCAACACCCTAAGTGTCCACGTTAATCGCCTTGGGGTCAAGGCGTCCACCCCGGGCTCTGGTGGCTCTCTTCTCTTCCTGTGTGCTGGGTGGATGGGTTAATGCACACTCTTTCCTTTTCCATGTTTTCCCTGGTGTCTTGCAATGCCAAGATTTTTTCCAGATGTCTCCTATTTCCTATTTCCACATGTTGGACATGAGTCATCATCTGGCAGTCATCGTGAGAATCAGTGTGGGTTTCCACATTCACCTACTTTTGTCTTTTTGATAGTTCTTTGTGAAACAAAAAAAAAAAAAAGGGAGGATTTTAAAAAACTATGCCTGAATCCAAGAGTGAAGAATCAACCGTATACCATGGGGAAGCCATGACGAGCAGATCCGTGCTTAGTGGTTTTATTTTACCCTTCACGCACGCATCTCCCTGAGCGCGCATGTCGCTGGAATGCGCCTCTTGGGTACCACAGAGGGGACCGTGAGCCACACCTCCCCCAGCATCCACCTCATCTTTCCCGTGTATCTCCATTACATAAAGTCTGCCCCGTCGCCCTCTGCTTCTGAGACCTGTTACACCGGAGATAGATTTTAATCATAAAAACTCTTCCTTTATGGATCCGTGACTGTACTTGGAATGCAGCTTCACAAAAGAGGGAGTTGATCTTCGTTCCACCCTGAGATGGAATAGGAGAAGATTAAAGGTCTTGAGTGGAATCTCGTGTGCTTTAAAGCCCAGAACCGCTCGTGTGAGTGGACAGTGTTGTCAGCGGTGCCGGGCCCTGACCCTGACCGTCCTCGTCTTGACTCTTAATAGAAAACGTTATTTTTTCGTAAAAAATAACGAAACGTGGGATGACTCTGCTGCTTGGGCTTGGAGAACCGCACCCAGAAACGGCCTCGCAGAGCCCCATCCTCCTGGGGTGGCTTGGCGCAGCGGGTGACTAAACAGAGGTGAACTTAGAGGAAACGAGGGGGCCAGATGGCCCTGGGGACCGGCTGCCACAGGGCCTCATTTTCCCTTCAACGAGCCCCGTAGAAACGTGAGTCTCCCGCGCACGCTGTGTCCACGGGTGGCGTGGCCTGCCTCCACAGCCACGTGGCTTTAAAAAAGCATCATGCTTATCTGGCCCCGAGTCCAACTGACTCTGGGTCTCTCTGGTCGGAAATCAGCTCTCGGTTCTCACCTCCTCCCTGAAATGCCATCTGCACATCCTTCCCGGTTTGAAGTCCCTCTCTGGTTGCCTTCATCCGAATACGGTTGGGCTGGCCCTTGTGCTTTGTAGACCAACCTCCGAAGAGCTGGAAGACACTCTTAGTGACGAATGAGAGATGGGATTCCCTCCCACGTGTCTTTGTTAGAGCTTGAGGATTTGTCCACAGTTTTTTTTCCTCATGAGTGGGTATTTCATTGTGGCAGCTGACGTCCTGTGTTGGTTCACTGATCACAGGTGAGAACGCCCTGGCTCTCGGTTGGTTGGTGTGAGCTCTGAGGCCTGCAGTATCTGGATAAACACTTGACTGGGAAATGGTTTTCCCGAGGTAGTGAAGGAGCTCAGTCCATCCACGGTGACTGCAGTGAGCTTCATGGGCAACGTTGGAGGTCGCTGCCCAGGACTCTTCCTGGATGTGGTGGGGACTCCAGGGGACCAAGTCGGGAGGGTGACGTTAGAGCCGGCGGGGTGGGGCCCCAGACGACTTGAAGAGAAGAGGCAGCCACGCTCTCTGCAGCGGTTGGTGGGGGGGCACCCAGAGCAGTGTGGACTCAGAGGGGGTCCCGGGGAGCCCAGCCTTTTGTGGGGAGGGGGTGTGTCGCAAGCAGCTTCTCCGATGCCGGACCCGCCTCGCATGGGCTGGCCCTCTAAGGATCTGGCTCATGGCGGCCGTGTTTATCTGGGTCTTTGTGATTGGGGTGCGTTTTTCAACCTGAAAAGGAGTCTTGGCATTTAGATCTAAATCTCCAACAGGGAGGAGGTGGACTCGGAGCTCGTAAACTTTCAGAATCCGCGTGTCTACGGTCTCTGATTTCAGGGCTGTCCTGTAGAGGCCAGGGGTTCCTAGAGCTTTGCCATGCTGCCCCTTCTCAAGTGTAATTTCCGGGAAGGAGCTGCGGTGTGCAGTCAGAGCACCCCTGCGCCTTGGTCCATGGCCGCACGCCGCTGGCATGCAGTCAAGGTCAGAGGCTCCCTTGATCTGCGCCGAAGGTCAGGCCGTAACGGGCTGGCACTTTTCAGGCAGACATGTCCTCAGCCTCGAATGCTTTCTCAGTGATGTATGCGGAGAGGGCAGGAATGTGATTCAGGGCGTTTGGCTCCCGTGCCTTCCTCATTCACTTCTCGAGCCTGCTGATGTGAAAGGTAGCAGTTCTTGAGTCCCCTGGGTCTTCCCCTTCCTTTTTGCTGTTTTGAAAAGTCTCAGGACACCCGCACGGTGTCAGCCGTGAGCGTGTGGCCGCAGGGAGCGGTGTCTGTCCCCTTGTGCCTCGTCCGGCCTCGTCCCGCTTTCCAGACCCCTTTCCAGAGCTTCTGTTTCCGCTCTGCTTCTGGGGCAGCGGGAGGGAGCCAGGAGGCCGGGCGCGCTCCGTGAGGCTCTCCGCGAGCCCCTGGGGTGGGCCCAGCGCCCTGTCCCTGTGGTATTTGTGCCTCTGAGATTCTGCAGGTCGTCAGCTGCGGCCCATTGGCGGGGAGCATCAGGTAGCTGTGAGGCGGTTGCCTCTCAGCCATCTCTCCCTGTAGGTGCTGGCCCTCCCCGTGGAGAAGCGTTGAGTTTGGAAGCCTGTTTGTCCTCTTGGGATGTCTGGGGGGCTCCCCCTGGCTTGGAATTCTCGTGGGAGCTCAGGAATTTTTTTTACAAAGCTGGCAATTTCATATCTGGAATAGGAGAGAGAAGGGAAGGCCACTTCAGGGTGCTTGACTGACCAGCCTCCAGTGGCCAAAGAGAAATTGCCCCTGTGGTTCTGCTGGATGACGCAGACCCCCAGGGTGCGGAATGCGAGGGAGCATCGCCAGAGGTTGGGTCTGACCTTCAAGCACCCCCTGCCCCCCTCCTTCCATCCTGTCTGTCTGTCTTTCTCTAATACACTTATCCACTGGGTCATCTGTCTTCAAGTTGATTTATCAGGGTGCTTGACTGACCAGCCTCCAGTGGCCAAAGAGAAATTGCCCCTGTGGTTCTGCTGGATGACGCAGACCCCCAGGGTGCGGAATGCGAGGGAGCATCGCCAGAGGTTGGGTCTGACCTTCAAGCACCCCCTGCCCCCCTCCTTCCATCCTGTCTGTCTGTCTTTCTCTAATACACTTATCCACTGGGTCATCTGTCTTCAAGTTGATTTGTTAAATTTAAATGCAGGATACATAGGAAAATGTCACACAGTTTTAAAGCTCTATAATCTGTTCTCTGTTTTTTTTTTTTATGAGAACATTAATATCTCCTAATTTACAGACTATAATGTGATTTGCCCGTTTCAGCAACTTAGCTCCTAGCCAGAGTGTAATGTTTTAATCTACCGGTACCGGCATTAAGCAACTTAGAATTAATGAAACAGGAAACTCTCGATTCAGTTGAACCTTAAACACCCCTGACAAATAGATAGGGTAAAACAGCATTGAAAAGATACTGCTTGTGTAAATTTTTCAATAATTTGGCCATGCCCCTGGGTAAAAACGTGTGCCCACGTTATCTTTTGAACACACGCTGCTGATTTTGTGAGCAACGATGACCTGAAGGCTCTTTGTAAGTATTTAAGAAGGAGCTATTTGCTGTGTTAACTTATGCCGCCTTATTTGGGATTGACTGTGCAATCATGCTTTTTCTGGGGCTTCCCTGGTGGCTCAGTGGTGGTACAGAACCCGCCTGCTAGTGCAGGAGACGCAAGTTCGATCCCTGGGTGGGGAAGATCCCCTGGAGAAGGAAATGGCAACCCACTCCACTTAGTCTTGCCTGGGAAATCCCACGGACAGAGGAGCCTGGTAGGCTACAGTCCATGGGGTCCCAAAACAGGTGGACACGACTTAGCAACTAAATGACAACAAGGATGCTTTTCCTAACTATTCAGTTTTAAAATCATTCTTGACCAAAAAATCGCCTTCAACATTCTCGCTCCATTTCTTTCCTGAAGGCACCGTATGTTTTAAAACATACTGTGGTCTTTGCTGAAAACAGGTTAAAATTTGGTTATTAATTAGGATCGATCTTACCACGGCCCTTTCTCATGGAGGAGGCTACGCTAATAGTAGGTTTTGTGAAACCTCAAGGTTGGCCCGTGTTGTGTTGTATTCTGTGCGGAATTGATTTCTCATGTCTTAACCTCCTTGGCCCTGTTCTGATCTTGATTAATGAAGTCTTGACATGATTGCAGCATGTTGGGGCAAGTGTTATTAGCCATGTGGTAACAGTCAGGGAACTTGGTTGGAGGGAAAGGAAATCATTTGAGGCATCTGAATACATTGTTCTCGGGTCCTCACGGAATAAACAGAAGAGGAGGGTCCCGGGGCCTCCGTCCTCTCAGCGGGATGAGCTGGTGACGTGCTGGCCTCAGAAAGACTCAGGCTGACGCCGGACAGTAAAACACGATGCCCTGGCCTTGAAAGGAATTGCCATCAAACATGCACGTTAAGGAAACCCTGAGAAACCCTGTGCTTGAGATAAAGGAGGAGTTTCTTAAACCTCTCATGTTTTGCTGAATATTCAAGAAATGCTGAGTTTCCTACGTTAAATTTAGCCATGAAAACAAAAATGAGATAATTCTTGGGTTATGACCTATAGCATCAAAAAAGAGACTACGCTGCGTTTTCATTCTCTTTTAAAATGCTTTGTGGCCTTATAGGAGACGCTGGGGACCTGACAGGCACAGAAGCTTAAAGACAGAAGCAAAAGGGAGGTGTTTAAAGGGACCACAGTCAGCAGGGTTCAATTTCTAAACATTTGTTCAGTGTTTGAGGCAACGCAGGGTGACTGAAAACTCCATCGAACCAAATCTGACTCTTACGAGATCCCATGGGGAAGAGGGGCAGAGGCAGGGTCCTATCTTAAGAGGGCGAAACATATTTTCAGGGAGTCCACGTGATCGATGCTCCAGCCAGGACTGAAATCTTTTGCTTCCGAAGTCAGAGTTCTTGCCTCGTCACACGGCATCATCAGTCCACCATAAGAGTGCAAAGTGGGGCTCCCCAAAGCTCCGATCACTCACCCGGAGCAGAGGTGCCTATTTTTGTAGTCAAGTTTGAAATGGAATTCCTAAACCTGCACTCTCTTGTAGGCTTGTATTATTTCTTTGGAACCTTAGCATTTTGTGTTTCCTTACTCACTCATGAAAATATTTAATGAGCACCTATTGTGTACTCTCTGTGCCAGGTGTGGGGGCCCAGGGAATGCCCCTGGTAGGGTACCTCTAAACCCCAGTTTTAATAGATAATTGAATTTGACATTTTTTTGAGAAAACATTTTTTCTTAATTGCCGATTGGCAGTTTCTCTAAAGGTTAAACCCAAAGAATACCTTGCATGCCTTTTATGTTAGTAATAATAATTGTTATTGTCAGAAGAGAGCTTTTGCATTTTTCATATTTACTGTGAGCACAGACTTTTAAAAAAACCCTCCCTGACCTAGATTGTGGCATTTCCTGACTTTTATATGCCCTAATTTTGTTCAGGATGCACGCACTTCCAGGACCTTGTCACACACCCACGTTCGTTTTCAAGTTAAAGTTAATAACATCCTTAGCTATGGTAACAAGAAAACCCTCCAAGGACTGTTTAGACATTGTGTACTAATTGGTATTTCTAAAATTTGCTGATAACATACAGTGCATCTCTTTAAGCCTCAGGGTTGTTGGTTCGGAGGTAGTAAAAATAAAGCAAGGTGTCTTTTTGAGAAAAACGGTGCATTTTTTCCTTGTCTGAACTCCAGAAGCTCCTGACCTCCCGTCGTTGCTTTGCAGCAATTGTGTTCCTTCAGTGTCACTCCTGCCCCCACACTCTGTAAGTTAGGACGTAGGGTTTTGATAAAGGCGAGTGAGCACAAGAACAGGGGACTTTTAAACAGAAAAGGCACTTGTGCTGGTAAAGGCGCAGTTTTACAGGCAGGTTCTCAGCCCCTCTGAGGCCCCGCCGCGTGGCTTTGTGCTACTCTGGGCTCTGGAGGCAAGGCCCGCCCCTGCCAGGCCAGTCCCCAGCTGTAGCTAGATCTTGCCTCCTCCTGCCTGCAGTGCGCAACACATACAACCTTCCAGGGCCGCCAGCTTAGTGAACTTCCCAGCTGCCGTCGGGCTCCTTTCACGTCTGTGCTACTGCTCTGCTTTAAAGGACACGTTTTAAGTCTGTACTGATTGCAAAGTAATAGGTTTAGGCAGAAACATTCCTGATTGTGATTTTCAAGAGTACCCCATATCACCTTGTGGGGAAGCTCTTAAAATCTCGTTGGATTTTTCTTCCCCTTTCTAAATGACAAAAATCAAGAGAATGGGTTAAATGACCTCAAGTATGTATTTCCTATAGACTCATAGTAGAAGGACCAGAGAAGAGTCTTCAAATAAATTTTACCAGCAGTTGGATATTTAGAAATTGTTGCTTAGAGACCCCTTAGTACCATATTTGTACCTGTTTTGCAGAATTTAATTGTTTAAAAATGTACTATTTCCAATCATTTAGAAAACTGAATTTACTCCCCCACCCCGTGTTATTGTTAGATTCCCCTTATATTATTGTTAGATTCTGGGCTTAAAATATGGGTGCAGAAAGCAGTCTGAAAAACATCCACAGTTCACGTTATTTCTAGGGTCACAGCATTTATGTTACTCAATAGCCTCAGTGCTCAGGTTACTAGTTTTATATTTAATTTTAGTCACATTTTTTAATTGAAGTATAGTTGCTTTCCAGTGTTGTGTTAGTTTCTGCTGTACAGCAGAGTGAATCATTATACATATCCACTCTTTTTTTTATAATTACATTTTTAAATTCAAATTAAAATTCATTCCTGTAGTGATCTGTGTTGTAGGCTTATAAAAAATGATTTCTCTTAGCTGTGCCTGCACTGATATCTTCAGTGGCACTAAATATTTAACATTAGTATATTAAGATAATGGATATTTAAGAAAAAAAGGCTGGATGCTTTCAGGGTCTACTGGGGGAAATTTTGATGGGGGAAGTGTGGTCACACAGCGCCCTCTAGTGACAGAAAGCCAGAGCCCTTGGGGGCTTTCTTGTTCAGGCTAAGTCGTGTCCACCTCTTTGCGATCGTGATCCGGTGAACTGCAGCACGGCAGGCCTCCCTGTCCTTCACTATCTCCTGGAGCGTGCTCACACTCATGGGTATTGAGTCAGGGATGCCATCCACCATCTCGTCCTCTGCTGCCCTCTTCTCCTCCTGCCTTCACTCTTTCCCAGCATCAGGGTCTTCTCCAGTGAGTCACTTCTTCGCATCAGGTGGCCAAAGTACTGGAGCTTCAGCTTCAGCATCAGTCCTTCCAATGAACACTCAGGACTGATTTCCTTTCGGATTGACTGGTTGGATCTCCTTGCAGTCCAAGGGGCTCTCAGGGGTCTTCTCCTCCTAATCACAGTTTGAATGCATCAAGTTTTCGGTGCTCAGCCTTCTTTATGGTTCACCTCTCACATCCATACATGACCACTACAAAGACCACAGTTTTGACTCTACGGACCTTTGTTGGCAAAGTGATGTCTCTGCTTTTTGATACCTGTCTAGGTTTGTCATAGCTTTCCTTCCAGGGAGCAAGCGGCTTTTAATTTCACGGCTGCAGTCACCATCTGCAGTGATTTTGGAGCCCAAGAAGATAAAATCTGTCACCGTTTCCACTTTTTCCCCATCTATTTGCCATGAAGTAATGGGACTGGATGCCGCGATCCTAGCTTTTTGAATGCTAGGTTTCAAGCCAGCCTTTTCAGTCTCCTCTTTCACTTTCATCAGGAGGCTCTTCAGTTCCTCTTCCATTTCTCTGTTAGGGTGGTGTTCTCTGCGTACCTGAGGTTGTTGATATTTCTCCTGGAAGTCTTGATTCCAGCTTGTGCGTCATCCAGCCCAGCGTTTTGCATGACGTACTCGTGTCTCCTTTACTGTTCCTTAATTTAATGTGATAGATTAGGTGTAAAAGTTGTCTTCCAATTGCTTTGTGTTTAGGAGTCCTTTGGCCACCTGATGGGAAGAGCCGACTCGTTGGAAAAGACCCTGATGCTGGGAGAGATTGAGGGCAGGAGGAGAAAGGGGCAACAGAGGTTGAGATGGTTGGGTGGCATCACTGACTCAATGGACATGAGTTTGAGCAAGCTCTGGGAGATAGTGAAGGACAGGGAGGCCTGGGGTGCTGCACTCCATGGGGTCGCAAAGAGTCAGACACGACTTAGCCACTGAACAACAACAATCTCAATGAAAGGATGTTTAGCTGAGACTTCGTGGATGTGCTGGGATGCTAAGGGATGGTGGAGGATTGGGAATGAGCACTGTTTGGGCCTGGGAGGTGGTTGAGAGGCTGGACTTAGGCTGAAGCCCAGAAGATGATGGATATGAGTGGAGGGTTTTTGGACCAGGTTCCACAGGAAAACCCATCAAGACATTGAACCTTCCCATTTAAATTTGAACGTATTAATAGAGCATGAGAAAGCACAGTGGAAACAGAACTCTGCTGTCTGATGGGAAAGTGGACAAAGCTATCGATTAAAGATTAACTGGAAATGTATACACATATTGATGGAATACACCCACCAGACTTTGGAAGAACATTATCAAAATATTTTTCTTTTCTTTCTAATTTGGGAAGCTGACTACTTGGGGGAATGACTTTAAATATTTATACTTAAAATATTTTAAGCAGATTCCCGCTTTGGAGTAAGAATTAACGAAAGTGTTTTAGGCTGATTTTTTCAGAAAGAGCCAAATTAATGAAGAAAATATCTGCTATTAAAGACCCTTGCCACTGCTGGCAGGTTTAATTTTTGTCCGCCATCGCTGATACTCGGCTCTAACGACGGAGACAGGTCTGGAATTTATTTATGAGTCCTAAGAACCTTTGGAAAATTTGAAGTTTTTTTGCCACTAACAATTTGTCAGCCCTCAAGTTTGCCTGTCATTTTAGTAAGTTTTTAACTGGATCAGCGAAGCTGAAAAGTTTGCTTTTAGCTGGCTTTTGGGGAAGAGTTTTAAATTGTTTATAGTAACAAGGCACTCAGGACTCCTTCAAGTTATTCTTGGGTTGAGGAATGGTTCTTTGGAAAGTGTTTTGTGAAGAACTCTTTATAATTCTTTTTTTTTTCCTCACCCCGCGACGTGCAGAGCGGATTTTGGTAGATCAGAAAGTATCTACAGCTTTATTTCTTGGCAAATGTTGGCTGATCAATAACATGTGTTGTGTGTTTCCTCTGTGATTGGTGCCCTGCTTGTTTCATATTATGTATGATTTGAGCTTAGCGCTAGCGACCGACTTTCACAGCGATGTTGAAATTCCCAGAATTGTGCCAGAATTCATCATGGCCTTGAATAGCGTTTCCAGATCGGGGTTTATCCAGCAGAAACCTACCCTTGAACACAGCCTCGTGGGGAGACTTCTGTAGTAGCGCCATGTCAGCGGGCAGCGTGAAGCTGCTGACCCACCCGCCGGGGGTGGGTGGCCCTTGTCCATTGGGTGACTCAGCTCTGGGGACTGGGGGTGTCTGCTCAAGAGCCTTGGGCGGAGACCCCAGCGTCGGAGCTGTGGTCCACGTGTCAGCAGAGAGAGGAAGGCTTTCCGACGACTTGCTGTGCCCCCAGGCAGCTCCGTCTCCCGAACCTCGGCACTGTGTCTGCCCCACTTTTCATCAGTTCAGTTCAGTTCAGTTGCTCAGTCGTGTCCGACTTTTTGTGACCCCAGGGACTGCAGCACGCCAGGCCTCCCTGTCCATCACCAACTCCCAGAGTCCACCCAAACTCATGTCCATTGAGTCAGTGATGCCATCCAGCCATCTCATCCTCTGTCATCCCCTTCTCCTCCTGCCCTCAATCTTTCCCAGCATCAGGGTCTTTTCCAATGAGTCAGCTCTTCGCATCAGGTGGCCAAAGTATTGGAGTTTCAACTTCAACATCAGTCCTTCCAATGAACACCCAGGACTGATCTCCTTTAGGATGGACTGGTTGGATCTCCTTGCAGTCCAAGGGACTCTCAAGAGTCTTCTCCAACACCACAGTTCAAAAGTATCAATTCTTCAGCACTCAGCTTTCTTTATAGTCCAACTCTGGAATCCATACGTGACCACTGGAAAACCCACTTTTCATATAAACCCGATTATCTGTAGCTTCCAAAGTCTTTGAGAGCACGTCACCACGAGCCTGATGGTGGCCAAAGAGAGGAGTGTCGAGGCTCATGTGATGAGGGGCCATGTAGGGTCTGTTTACCCAAACCAGCCCTGAAGGTGAGAAGGGACTGAGTGGTCTCAGGAGGCTGTTAGGAAAGAGGCTGGATCTCACGGAACGCGAAGGCCATGGACGCAGGAGCCCTTTTTCCTGTTTAACACCTCTGTGGCTCTTCTCATCCTCTGCATGTGGAAAGACGGGGAATGCACTCATGTCCCCACCCCCGTGTGTGACTGCTCAAGCTCCTGGCATATCCCCTCTGAGCCGGCGGAGACAACTACACCAAGAGCCTCCTACCGACTGTCCCGAGCGAAAGAGCCCCCGACCTGGAGAGCGAAAACGACACTTTGGGGAAGAAGACAAACAAGATGAAGCCATGCCCTGGGTGCAAGAGGATTTTACGCTTTCCTAATTTAATATTAGGAGAAGGAGATGGCAACCCACTCCAGGATTCTTGCCTGGAAAACCTCATGGACAGAGGAGCCTGGCGGGCTACAGTCCATGGGGTCGCAAAGAGTCGGACACGACTGAAGCGACTTAGCATGCAAGCAGTTTAATAGTAAAATGTTAAATGCATGAGATAGCAATAATGATAGAGCAGACATGTGAAACAGTCTTCAGTATCATATTTAAAGAAATGTAGCCTATTTTTATGGGCTTCCCTTGTGGCTCAGCTGGTAAAGAATCTGCCTGCAATGCGGGAGACCCTGGTTTGATTCCTGGGTTGGGAAGATCCCTGGAGAAGGGATAGGCTACCCACTTCAGTGTTTTTGGCCTTCCCTGGTGGTTCAGCTGGTAAAGAATCTGCCTGCCATGCAGGAGACCTGGGTTCAATCCTTGGGTTGGGAAGATCCCCTGAAGAAGGGAAAGGCTACCCACTGCTGTATTCTGGCCTGGAGAATTCCATGGGCTGTATATCCATGGGGTCACAAAGAGTTGGACAGCCTCTTTTTCAGTCTTTATGATTGAAGTACGGTTGATTTACAGTGTGTTAACGTCTGCTGTGCAGCAAGGTGATTCATTTATATATGTATTGTTGAGTCGCTCTATACACGTGCTTTTAAGTATTGTTTTCCATTGGGGTTTATCTTAAGATTTGAGTACAGTTCCCTGGCTGGACAGTAGCAACTTGTCATTTACCCATCCTGTGTAGCTGTTTGCATCTCCTAACGCCAGACTCCTAATCCTTCCCTCCCCTAAATGTGGTCTGTGTTAAGTTGACATATTCATTCTTTTAAGGCTCCAGGTGTATGTCTGGCGGTGCAGGGGAGAGTCGGTGTTCTCGTCTTCCTCTGAGGAAAACCAGGCCCTTCCAGGCTTCTGCTCGTGCGTGTCCCCCTTCCCTCCCCGCCGCAGCAGTGGCAGGGTTTCTGCCGTAATATCCAGCTTCCTGGTGTGGATGAAGCCCAGTGGGGCCTCGTCCCGCAGTTTTTCCATGACCCCGTGACACCCATCCTCGCCTTCCCACCACTTTCCCAGCAGCATCGGCATTCAGGAAATGGTCCTGCAGATGTCTCGTGGTTGCTGGGCTCCAGGAATCGGACTTGTGGAATTTTTGGCTCAGTCCTGAAGTCCCCCATTGACGGTGACCCGTGGTCCGAAATCGCTTCCCCAGCACTGAGTGCTTGGTGAGCGCTGGCTCCAAATGCACATACTTTTGTTCCCTCAATTATTCGCAGCCTTGCTTGGACATTGAAGTCTCAAGGCCCCAAAGAGCTGACTCAGTGTCCCATCCCGCCCACGGCTCTCTCCTCCTGTTTCCTCTTTGGCCAGTGGTGGTTCCAGGCTCTATAGTGCCCGTGGGGCTTTAAATTGGGAAAGGGAGGCCAGGGACTCTGTCCTGCCCAGCAACTGTGTTACTCTGTTTTAAAGCTTTTAGGCTACGAAGATAAAGCCCTCGCTCTTTGTACGTTCATGTTAGGGTTAGGGTTCCGGGTAGTTCGCCATCCATTCATCAACTTTCCAAGTCTGTGCCAAACGCTGAATGAATGAGAAATACCGCTGCCTGTGAAGTGCTTAACTTCCGAGAGATGAACGCCCACTGCGGGGCCTCCGCAGGCAGCACCCGTCATGGCTGTGTTCTGCGTCCCGATGGGTGAACAGGCGCGTGTAGACGGCTCTGCCCCTCATGGTCTCACGGTCGGTCCCCCGTTGAGAGGGGGCCCAGGGCTCGGGCAGGACTTTGCCTTGGCCGTGGTCAGTCTGTGGTGACCGTCCATGAACCGATCATTTTAAAACTGAGAAAAGGATTCAGAGCTTGGCTCAAAGCCGTGTTGGCTGTTGAAACAGGCGTAATGGGGCCTCTGACTGTCAGATGCTTGAAGACACCTTAGTCTGATATATTTTGTGTTAATTTCAGCTTTTTTTTTTTGTTATTGATGATGATGTTTTCTGTGTTATCCTTAGAGCTGTCTCACTTTTTCAGCCTCGCCATCCTGGGGGCTTTATTAGTATTTGGAGGTTTGACTGAGATTTGAAGGGGGTGATGTATTCTAACATTGGATTTCAATCATGAACTTTGACTGTAGGTGTTTTAGGAGGAAGGGAAATAATTGGATATTACTTTTAAAAAACTCTTCTATTCCCACACTTTATGGATTTTAAAAAAATCTCCTGTCGTTATCTCCTTCTGTAGATAGTGTATGATAAAAAATTTGTAAGCTGTCCCATGCATGGAACTCTATTTCATGCCTAATTTAGAGTGGCTAATTTTGGTACCAAGATCATTCTCCATGGCTGTATTCTTTCTTCTTTATAGCATGCTAGTTTCTCTTCTCAAATTCTGAATTTCCTCATTTGAAGATAGAACGATAGTCACTTCCATGATTGGTATAGAAACTTTGTTTAAAATTAGTGTGGTAGGCTGCACTGATGTTCAGGAGTAAAGCTGTTAAAGGCCGTTTTCTCAAAACATTTTGCCAAGGATCGTGCACACGCCTCTGTCTCGTCCTCCAGGCTAGGTTCTCGCTGCCGTGGTAACCGTGACTGTGGGGCTTATGTGGGCCCTCAGGTCCTCTTGGACCCTGCCTCCAGCACATCCTGGGAAAGAGATGACTGAGGGGTCCTGTTTCTCGCTGATTTCCACTGTGCACCTTCAGCCGTAAGCCCCAGCGCACGAGGGCTCACCGCTGCTGAGTCTGGCTTTGAAAGGACTGGCAGGAAGGACCTCTGCCTCACCTGCCCAGCTCTCTGCTTTCCCTGTGACCCTCGTGGAGATTTGCTGAAAGCTCAGAGGAAGAATTGGGCCAGCCTGCAGCATGTGCTGTGTAGTGGCTAATTGTATAGCTGTTCGAATCCTTATCCTGCCTGTTTGCTCTGCTCTGGTGCCCAGGATAACCTGCGGGATTTTAGATTATTCGTGTCTGAACAAAAGATTAGGAAACTTAAAAAAAAAAAAAAATGTATGTGCGAGATGGCAAGAGCCATGTCCATGGAGGAGTCACTTCCTCTTTAGCTACTTAATTCCAAAACTCCTGGGATCTGGGGCTTGCTCAAGTGTTCCGGTGACATTTGGGAAAGAATGTGTTCTGCGGCAAAGGCCAGGACTTGGGAATTCAGATTTCTGAATTCTGTTCCCAGGAGCACACAGGGGTTAGCTGGTGACATGTGACACGTCAGTAAAACATCGGGTCCTAATTTCCTTATCTGTGAAATGGACATAAAAGGGGCTAACTTGCTGTGGGCTAGCTATTTAATATTTGCTGGGAACCAGCTTGCTCTAGTGACCTAGAAAAAACATGGGCCGAGGTAGAGGCTGACCTCATTTCTATTTTTGGCTTTGGTGCTGACTCAGTGAGAAACTTGTAGGAATCAGCTAATCCGGCTCTGGGCCTCCGTGCCTTCAACGATGAAAACGAGAATTATACAATCTTATCTGTGCTGGGCCTCCCGCTGATGCCGCCAATGTTAACCAAGCACTAAAAATATGCCATCCCGCATGTTAGGAAGCTTTTCCACCGACGTGCCTTTGACATCTCCTTCCCATCACGTGCCAGGGTATTTGAGGATACTCCATTCAACGTTCGTTTACTTTTTAGCCAGCTGTTTGGAGTTCAGTTATATTTGGGGCCAAATCTTCCCATATCTGAATCTAGGGAGGAGGTTGATCTGATGTCAGTGTACCATCCATCTCCAGCTCCAGGAATTCGGGCATTGGCGTCTGCTGTCGTTTTAGGTGAAGAGTGAATGTCTTTAAGGAGCTTTACCCCTGGACACAGCCTGAGAATGTTTTTCTTTCCCAGGGAGGACGGGCTGGCGCTCTGTGTCCTGGCCTCTGCAGGGCCCTGGGGATGTTTGCATCTGCTCTTCCTGGTTGGTCCCCGGATGCAGCTGGTCTAGGCAGCTGTGCCAAACTGCAGAGCTTTCCTCCACTTAGTCCTATTTGATGGGATCCTCTGGAGTTAGAAATCACTTGCTTCTTCGCCATTTATTCACATGCTGTTTCCAACCTCCTGCCAACGACACCCACAACTCGTGGAGGCCCAGTGGATGGAGACTTCTGTTCAGAACCACATTCCTACAGTGCAGAAAAATGTCGGGACTTCCCTGGTGGTCTAGTGGTTAAGAATCTGCCTGCCAGTGCTAGGGGACGCAGGTTCGATCCCTGGTCCAGGGCAGCCCGCATGCTATGGGGCAGCTAAGCACGCTGGCACTGCTGAACCCCAGGCACTCTAGAGCCTGCACTCTGCAACGAGAGAAGCCGCCACAGTGAGAGCCTGGGCTCCACACCTGGGGAGCAGCCCCTGCTCGCTGCAACTAGAGAAAGCCCGTGTGTGCAGCAGCGAAGACTCAGTGTAGCCAAAAATAATCATAAATACATGGTTTAAAAGGCACAGGCACATAATTCACCTGCAAGTTCTGAGCTGTTTGGAAAGGAGGATGACTTTGGGAGTTTTTGTTCTGTGTTCTTTCATTCATGCAACGTTGAAAATCTTCAAGTAGCTCTTGGTAATGTGCTCTTTGGGGAGGGTAAATGTTTGTTTACCCCCAGGTGGCTTCCCAGGTGGCGCTAGTAGTAAAGAACCCTTCTGCTGATGCAGGAGGCATAAGAGATGCGGGTTCCATCCCTGGGTTGGAAAGACCCCCTGGAGGAGGGCATGGCAACCCACTCCAGTGCTCTTGCCTGGAGAATCCCATGGACAGAGGAGCCTGGCGGGCTACAGTCCATGGGGTCACAAAGAGTTGGACTCAACTGAAACGACTGAGCACATGCACAAATGTTTGTTCTGTATAGCTTGTCAGTTTATTTTTTCCCTTGAACTAACATAACTATGGGGGAAGTAAGGAATCCTGGCTATAATCTCTGACATGCCTTCTGTTTTTAAAAATTGGCTAAAGATGCTTACTCAATTTGATCGTGAGGTTACATTGAAGTCCATATGCATGCTTGGTCGCTAAGTCATGTCTGACTCTGTGAACCCGTGGATTGTAGCCCGCCCAGCTCCTCTGTCTATGGGATTCTCCAGGCAAGAATACGAGAGTGGGCTGCTTTTCCCTTCTTCAGGGGATCTTCCCAACCCAGGGATCGAACTCATGTCTCCTGCGTTGGGAAATAGATTTTTTACCACTGTGCCACCTGGGTACAAAAAAGTCCATATACTGTGAAGAAAATAGGTTTTCTTGAATTCTTGTCCCCATGTTGGGCTATTTCCCATGGACAGTCTAAGTGTGGCTGTCTTCTGCAAATATCCTTAATTAGGCCACTGCGTTGCTGATGCCTGTACAGGAAACCACATTTCCAGGATCAAACGGTAGTACCTCATTTCTCCACATTCTTGTCCCGCTTGTATTTCTTCTCATTGGTTTCGTCCAGCCTGAATCACCTCCTTCCGTCTCTTCACGTATTAATTTTGTTTTCTTCTTTCAAGGGCCACCTCAAGGCCCAACATCCCAGTCTTTCTGAATCTCAGCTGCATGTGTGGACCCCAAATAATATCCATTGTTTTAAAAAATAGGTTGAATTTCTTTTTGCTCCATGCTAGCAGAGACCGTAATTCAACCTTGATTCTCCTTTTGCACAAAGCCAGTTTGAAGAGAGGCTCGGGGAGGCTCTGCCATCTGTTGATGGCAGAGAAGGGTCTCAGCATCTGACACTGAGACGCCGACCGTGAGCTTTGCCTCCACACCCCTTGAAGGGAAGCCTCGATGGAGTTTGCTCTCAGAAGCTCAGTGCCGTGTCTGCCAACACAACGTCACTCATCAAAGGAGGTTATAAACAAGAAAAACCCCAACTATCCTAAACAATTTAGTGGGGAAAAAAACCCCAATTTTATGTTTTATTTGCCCAACAAGTTATTTAGCATTTGGAGTATAGTGTATAGACAGTGCTGGGCCAGGGATCATCTATGGACATTCCTGCCCTCAAAGGAGCTTAAAGACAGCAGAGACGTGTCCGACTTGGGTCGCAGCGGGCAGCATCTTTTCTCAGACGCTCTGGCAGGCGGGATGCGGGGTGATGCTGACCGAGGCCCATTTCTACTCTTTCCTCCATTCCCTCCGACCCGCCCTCCGTCTCACTGGCTCCCTCCTCCTCCGCAGGGAGAAAGAGGCCTCCCGGGGTTACAAGGAGTCATCGGGTTTCCCGGAATGCAAGGACCTGAGGGGCCGCAGGGACCACCAGGACAGAAGGTGAGCTTGGCCCTCACGGGCGCGGGGGCCGGGGGCGTGGGCCTGAGATGGTCTGTGTCATCGTTGCGGGCCATCGTGTCTTGTCTATTCCTTCCAGGGTGACACCGGCGAGCCCGGACTGCCAGGCACTAAAGGGACGAGAGTGAGTACGGGGACCGTGGGGTCGGTAACGCCTGTGGGCGGGCTCCGATACAGCGATGCTTCCTGGGGGAGGGCTCCGGACCCCCACCCGCCGCCTCCAGACCGTCCGGGGGCATCTCTCCCGCCCCCTTCCTTCTCGGGGCCCCGCCGTCCGCCTCTGGCCTCTGTCCTCGGCGCAGACAGCGGTTGCCCTGGGCGCTGGCTCCCTGGGTGACGGCCCGCGTCCCCCTCCTCCAGGCCTGCCCCTCGTCGGGCTCACTTCCTGTCCTTTCGACACCTGGCTTTTCCCGTGGCTCCTTCCTCAGGGGTTCCCGTGGGCGGATTTCACTGGGGGAGGGGATGACGCGTCTCCAGGTCTTCATCAAAGATGCCTTTGATCAGTGTGGAAAGTGGTGACGTGTTCGGATCCACGCTCCACCTTCCTTCTTCACCCTCTGCTGTCTTTGCTGTGCCCGCTCCTGGGATGTGCAAGCGGGGAGCTCTTTGAAAAAGCTTTGAGAAATAGAAGACGCTGTAAAATGTAAACGTTTTAATTGTGTTATTGTTACTTCGTGGAAGTGGAATGGGAAGTGTGCCCAGCCTTGTGGATCCTCCTTGGGGCAGGAGATAGCAGATAACTTTGTAACTGTCTGCAGTGCAGATCTGCATTTCAGCCAGGAAGAGCTCTGACTTTCTTCCTTCAGGGAACTCGTTTATGCCTACCCTCTTCTTCCCACCTGTCTGAGATTTTACTGTAAATTCTCTCTCTGTCTGCCTGTTTATCCATCCACCCATCTCTCTGTCTGTACATCTATCTATCATCTCCTAGAAATTACAAAAGATGAAACAAGGGCAGAGTTATCTTGTGGGTGTGCAGCCTTGATTTTAGAAGTAACCAATCACCAGGGTTTGATGATGAAGAGTTGCTACTGAAACTCCAGGCCATCTCCAGCCCACCCCTGGGCTGGGTCCTCGGTCGCCTCTGTCTGCTCCGGGTTGATGTTCCAAATGCCAGCAGTGAGAGTCTGACATCCTTATCCAGGAGGGTGCAGTGGGAGAAAATGGGGTTCTCCTGCACCTAAAACCTTTTCATTTCCATCCCTACAGGGACCCTCAGGAGTGCCTGGTTACCCTGGAAACCCAGGACTTCCTGTATGTATATAAAAGGCTTCTAGTTCCTTTATGAGATGTTTGATGTGTGTTACAGTAGCATTGATGATTTTCTAACTTGTTTGCTTTTCATTTTGCTAATTGCAGGGTATTCCTGGCCAGGACGGTCCTCCGGGTCCCCCAGGTATTCCAGGATGCAACGGGACAAAGGTAAAGTTAGAGCTGGGTCCTCCCCGCTGGGTGCATGTTTACCTAACTTTGCACGTGGAGCAGTTGGGCAGAGCTGGCCTGTGAACACAGGTTTAGTTGCCACAGTTGGGAAGTGACTTGTGTTACATCTTTCTTTGGTAAGGAAATAGTTTTCCCATGTTTAGTATTCAGGAAGGACATCATTAAGCCTTTCTTTTTGTAGACTTTTATTCTAAAGTTGCTTTCACCATGAAATCTCTCACCTCTAGTCTATTACCAAAGCAAATAAGAAATTGATAGTGTTAATTCTTGTCCCTGTTAAGTGTATTCTCAAATATATTTCTTCCAACACGAGGCAGCACTGAGCAATATAGCTCATAGCAATATTTAGACAATGGCTTTCACCAGCAAATGCAGTGTCGCTGGAGGGCAGGGCAGGGAAGCGGATGGGGCCTCTGGGATGAGGCCCTGTCACCCTGGCAGCCCTGAGAGTGACTTTCTCTGTCCCCAGGGTGAGAGAGGGCCTGTGGGACCTCCCGGTTTGCCTGGATTCGCTGGAAATCCCGTGAGTATTGGGTTGTTTGATAAGGGTGTGATCATTCCTCTCTTCTCATTCAGTTGCCTTTCCCTTTCCCTTTCCGGCCCTCCGCCCATATCTTAATGTTAATGTTCTTTTGAGGAAAACAAAACTAATACCAGCGTTTTCTTTTTTAGGGACCACCAGGGTTACCGGGGATGAAGGTGCGTTGCTTTATTTTACTGGATTCATTCCAGGCATCTGTGTAAAACAGATGCCACGAAAAATAAACTTACTTTAAATTACTTTGGTTGACCGGTTGCCTGTTAACCTATTTGCCTAAACTCTGCTCCATTAAAAGAGTACTGAAGTCCTGCACAGACTTAAATTTTAGAGCCTAAAGCTTCAACACCAGGTCCATTTCTTCATAGGAAATAAGCGGTGATGGGAAGCACAGTTTGAGGGGGAAATGTAACAGACGTGGGTCCCTGAAGCTCCTTGTCCTGAGCCCCGGGCGGGGCTGTGAGCAGGTCTCCGCAGAGAAACAGAGTCAGTGGGGTGTGCGAGGGGACGCTTGTGCAGTGTGTGGGCACCATATGTATACAGCACACACATATGAGGATGGTGGAGGGAGGGAGAGAGAATTAAAGTACAAATATAATGTTGTGAAATGTCTTGTATGTTGTATAATACGTAATACAATGTACATTGTTCTATAATATTTACTTATTTATTATTCTAATATTTATATGACATATTAATCTAATTCTATATGTTTTGATATATAATTACAATATGTGGAGATAAAGTAGATTCCTTATTTTTGGGGGGGGGGGTGTGACTGTGAGGGTTGCAAGTCCACCGTCCGAGGGGCAGGGATGCAGGCTGGAGAGCCAGGGAAGGGCGTGGGTCTAGTTTTGGAGGCAGTCTCCCTGCTTCCTGGGAGTCAGTCTTTCTTCCTCTTAGGCCTCAACCCCTGGGGTGGGTGGCCCCCAGCCCCTCCTCCCGCAGGGTGGAATGTCATCTGCTTTATACCTTAGTCCTTCACACCTGCGGATATAAATGCCCACCTCGTCTAAAAAGGGCCTCAGCCTTTTTGGCCTCAGCCTGGTGCGTGCCCGAGTCTGGGCACTGGGGCCGGGCCATGCCGTCATCTGAAAAGGCCCTCCCCGTTGGCCTCAGCCTGGTGTATGCCCAAGTCTGGGCACTGGGGCCGGGCCGCGCCGTCATCTGAAAAGTTCCTCAGCCTTTTTGGCCTCAGCCTGGTGCGTGCCCGAGTCTGGGCACTGGGGCCGGGCCACGCCGTCATCTGGAAAGGGCCTCCCCGTTGGCCTCAGCCTGCTGTGTGCCCAAGTCTGGGCACTGGGGCTGGGCCACGCCGGCGCCTAAAACACATCCCCTTCTTCTCTGAACGTGGCCGCGCTGGGTCTTGTCCTGAAAGATGACCCTTCTTTTGCGAGAGTAGCTGGTGCACACAGCCTTTTGACCAGAGCTGGGCCCCTGTCTAGACCCCGCCTGCCCGGGGCCCGTTGCGGGGAGCGCCCCACATCCCTCCGTTCAGCGGTCCACGCGCTCTGTCCTCGTGCTGGTCGTTAAGATGAGTGACCAGGGGGGACGGCCGGTAGGCTTATCCCAAGCGTAGGCGGAAGCTGAACCCCAGAGCTGGGCTAGTCCCACGCCAGCAGTGCGTGCCCCCTACTCCACGGGCTTTCAGTCTCTTTCCATAAACATCAGTGTTTGTGACTTGTCTTCTACCCCCCAGGGAGATCCAGGTGAGATTCTGGGCCATATACCAGGGACCCTGCTGAAAGGCGAAAGAGGATATCCTGGACAGCCCGGAGCACCTGTGAGTACTGGCTGGATGACTCCGAGCTCGAGCTGAGTCTCCGCCTGGGCTGCGTCTTAATTCTTGGTGAATTTTACAGGGTTCACCAGGTCTGCCAGGACTGCAAGGCCCCGTCGGGCCCCCAGGATTCACCGGGCCACCAGTAAGTCTGGGGGTGGGGAGTCTCTCTCTAAGGCTTTCATTCAGAGAACACGTGTGTTGAGGTGTGAAGACTCATGAAATGGAATGAACAGTGTGGCTTGGGTGGGAGGGAGCTTGGGGGCCAATGCATACCATGATGGCTGAGGCCCTTTGCTGTCCCCCTGAAGCTCTCCCAACGTTTACCAGCTGTGCTCCAGGATAAGATAAAAAGCTGGGCCAAGAAACTTTACACAGTGGTGAGCCCTTTCAATTCGGATTCAAGAATGAATTTCTGTTTTTTTAAAAAATTGATTTACCTTTTTAATTGAAGGATAATTGCTTGACAGAATTTTGTTGCTTTCTGTTTAGTGGCGTATAGTTGACTTACAATGTTGTGTTGGTTTCAGGTATACAGCAGGGGGAATCAGTTATACTCGTATCCCCTCATTTTTAGATTATTTCCTATGTAGGTTGTTACCGAGTGTTGAGTGGAGTTCAGTGCGGTGCAGTGGGCTCTTATTAGTTATCTATTTGAGCTTCCATCTTAAGGGAGTGTTTGATTGGTGTTTATGGTCCATATGCCCCCAGAGCTGTGGGGAAAGGATTATAAAGAGATGTCACATGTCACAGGCAGAGACATCCCCCGGGCAACATGTGAATTACTTGGGCTGTGAGGATGCCAGTGCGTCCCGTGAGTGGGGGATACAGAGAT